>JAODAF010041776.1:0-11735 GCA_027574765.1 Molpadia intermedia
AATTAAGTTTATCCAGTGCGGCATCATTAAAAGAAGGCAAGCTCCTCCAACTGACCGAATGTTAGTTCGTAACCCACTATCAAGTAGGCCATTCTCATAGTTCATAAATAAGGTGTGGTAACAGGTTAAATACCATAATTATCAAGTATAGAAGGACCAACACCCATACTGTAGGCCTACACGTACACACCTTTGACTGCATGTACGTAGAGGCACACGTACATGTATGTGTATATAAAGTATTTATATGTTCATTGCTGTCTTTGTCCCTCGAAACCAATTATCCAGTAAGTCCTATGTACACGTATTGAACATTTTTCCCATTTGAAGAGATAAGTATTTATGGTAAATAAATATTATCCATTTATCAATATTAAACTGTTTTAATAACAGTTACAGCATACCCTCATATATGAATGATAGAAGTAAAACATATGGTAATGTACAGGTAGTATATAATATTACAAACTGTACTTGCACATATACAATTTAATCATAAAAACACTGTTAGAACTGTCATTTTCTGTCATTCTGTAAGGTTATTTAAATTACTGTACATATTAATTAATATTGTCCACATATAATTACTGAACACACCCACCTTCAATTACATCACACTCGCATGATATCTACAGATGGAGGGTGGACTTGCGTAAAAATATTGAAAGTATTGATTTTTGGGTGTAAAAGTTTTGCTGTCCCATTCTGTAATTTTTATTGAACTTGTTAAAATTAAACCTGATGCCTTTTTTGTTTTCAATATACATGTTTATTCAGTAAACTTCAGTGTAATAATTGTAGACTACTGTATACAGTGTATATGTATACTGTATTATAAACAGGATAGGAACACCACTTTGCATAATGCTGTAAATAGTTATGGATATTGGTATCATGGATTTTGCAACAATGTTAATGCACAGTAAGTTTATTAGTTATTAATTATTATTATTTTTTAAATGTACCAGAGCTGGATTTTAAGATATTTTCAGGTTGTCCAAAGTCTAGGTCATCCATTTACTGTATATAAAGGCAAAGTTGGTTGTCTGAAAAAACAGAATTAAGTAACAAAAATAATAAATTGAACAAAGCGGGTACATATTGATGTTGAATGTATTGACTACCGTATATGATATACAAATATTTTTAATATATAAATTAATTCTAAGGAAAATTACTCTGAAAAGAGACTTTCTATGCCACTAAAACATTTCTTCTCTCTATGATCAAATTGAATAGCCCCATTTGCTCAGTGTATGCAAATTTCAACCACGGTTGTTTTTACCCTACTGTACATGTATAGACAATTTAACGTGCAGTTTGCAGTGCATACTGTACATGTACGTATGAAAATTGTTCTGTTGTGATATTGCAGGATCAGTTGTCCTGAAAAAATGTTGTGTTAAACTGTTCATTACATGTAGAGCAGTTCTGTTGAGTGTTGACCATATACTATGGTGTAGTTTCCTGCTTTCTGCCACAATCAGCAAACACCATAAATAGCAATTTCATGACACTAACTTTCAATTTGGAATTTTGCATAATACTGTACTTTGCATAATTTAGTAAATATTTAGAATTGTTTGGACTTTGGAGCTCCAGATGTCATTTCAAAAAAGAAAAATAAATATTAATAAATTCTTGTGCAGTAAATACCCCATTGGCATGCTACTGTACATGTACTCTACTATTTAGCATACATGCATGTGGATAAGATTGGGTAAGTTTAGTGACTAGCATATATGGCAAGCAAACTTTCCATTGCATGGGGTTGTGTTAAATATCACCCCTCTTCATAGAAGATTTAAAAGTAGTTGTGATTTTTATTTGTATATATATAAGTTGTTTCTATTTCTGTAATAAATAATAATATTAAATGAATGGTTAAAATGTAAGGAGGTTGTTCTTGTCCCATACCCAACCACCAAGTTTCATTCAAATTCATCTACACTGTATGACCAATTAATACATTCTGCTAACAACCAACATTGCTGAGTCGGATTTGGTAATCTGGTCCAAACTCAGATCATCACCAAATCTGAGAAGATATCCCAAACCCAACCAATCCATCAAGTTTCATCCAAATCCATACTACTACATACTTTAATTTACAGTATAACCTTTTCCTACATTCTGCTAACAACCAACAACCAACAATGCCACCTGGTCAGATGATAATCTCCACACCAAGACCACTATCAAAAAGTTGTTGGTCCATGGATTTAGTTTGTCCTTGTTCTATACCAAAACATAGATCAAGTTTCAGACAAATACATTAATACCGTTTCAATATCCTCCTATGTATACAGTAACAGCTAAAGAGCCAGGTTGAACATGTTCAGACCTTTACTAAAAATGAGTCACTAGGACTATTTATTTAACAAATCAACCAAGTTTTTTTTATCTAACTCCAGGACCATTTATAATCAATATTTCTGATAATATGCTAACCAAAAATGTTGCTACTTTGTCATTTTGTCACTTACATACCTATCCACCAAGTTTTATCCAAATCTTTCCATAATTTTTTTTTTTTTTAAATCTTGCTAAAGATCAAACACATATTATACATGCACACAGGGATGATAATACATTACATCACCTCTATTTAACCCCTTACGATACTGTATAGTACCAACTCTTTTTTTAGATGGAGGAGAGCTATTATGTAGAAGGCACACACGTCTTGACTCACATCCATGTGAGTCTCAAAGCTAAAGTAGTTGCCTGGCTTTTCCAGCAGGCTGATAGGGAAATGTGAAGTGTGAAGTCATCTACGGCCAAAGGATGCCACATTGGCCGTGCTATTTTGAGATTTCTGGTCAACCGTTGATCCACTCTCAAAACTGCTCGATGAGAAGTAAATTAATAAAATATGAAATGGACAGTACTCATCTTGCACTGTAGAAATGCGGAATAGTACATGCAATGTTGTAATCAATGCAATTAGTTAACAGTGTAGTGTTTAAATAAGGGGATGTTTTGAGTCATGTGGTTCAATGTCATGGAAATTTCAAACCCAAATGGAACCCCTGACTATAAATCTGATATTTCATGCATAAGTACTCTTTGTGATGTTAATGTGGTTCCAATCCCAATAGGCCCCACCCCTAAAGAGTATGATTGAAATGCGTACAGTAGTATGTACAGTACAGTATACACATTTGGAGTGCTAATATGATCTCCATACAAAAATTGTTTACTCAGTATTTCTTTGCCTGGGCCTATATAAACACTTTTTGGTTTGAAGTAATTATTACATTAAACAACTCCATAATACATGTTTGTGTTCCGTCCCATTTTGTCAACAGAACCGAAAAATATTGTATGTTCCACTTGTTCTTATAGAAGATGTTTCAAAATGACTGCATTCAGTTTTGTAAAATTCGCTTTGTGAATCTACGGCTACAAAATGAGGCTCGATCTTAAAGTCACTCACACACCCGATACCAAATCCAAGAAGCCCTGGGAAAAGATCTACTGGCTAGGATCAAAGGTATGACTTGATATTTATATGATAAGTTTAATTAGGCTCATAATTAACCCATTTTTATCATGGGTGAGCACCATCCTTACTTACAAGTCTTCGAGGCATTAAATATTTTATGCAGTTACAACAATCCTATTTAAACAAACTCACATGACTGCCAAATGTTTGTGGTCTTAAATGACATCTTTCTTCCACCGTAGCCTCAGGTAAACCATTGTTCTTGGATTACTTCCAACCAACAATTTCTTACATACAGTAAAGGACATGGGTATTATTTCCAGTGACCCTTGATTACTTTCTTTAAGACTGAGATGGGTGGTATAGTCATCACTCATTCAAAGTACTCCCCAACAGCCACACTGAATGGGTCAAATGCATTGCAAGTTATTCCATGGAAAACCAACACCACCATATAGAACAATGAAACAATCATCAATTTGAATCCTGGAATGATCACAGTCATACTGAATGAGCCGTATATACTGTTTTACGCAGAACATTCCATGTACAGTAGCTGTCATACAGTATATGGTCAATAAAAAACAAGGGTTAGTTAGTGGGCTCCTCTTCGGGTAACCCAGTACCCTGTGAATGGAGAAACTCAACCTCCTTGCCATACTCCTGATCAATGATATGGTATACATGTAGGTAACCCAGTACCCTGTGAATGGAGACACTCGACCGCCTTGCCACAAGGTACATGTATACATATGGTATACAATGATATAATTATGGTATACATGTAGGTAACTCAGTACCCTGTGAATGGAGACACTCAACCGCCTTGCCACAAGGTATACATATGGTATACAATGATATAATTATGGTATACATGTAGGTAACTCAGTACCATGTGAATGGAGACACTCAACCGCCTTGCCACAAGGTATACATACTGTATGGTGTACAATGAATGTAGGTAACTCAGTACCATGTGAATGGAGACACTGAAGTGCCTTGCCACATGGTATACATATGGTATACAATGATATATAGTATACATGTAGGTAACTCAGTACCATGTGAATAGAGAAACTAAACCACCAACTCAACTGGGTAATTTTGTAATTAATTACAATTAGGCTACTACCATCTTAAATTTAAAACTGTAATTTCATAATTGTTATCAATGTTTCTATTTCAGAGTGATATTTTGCTGAAAGGTCACTGCCGACTAAAGGTTTTACATCTACAGGAAAAGAACCACAAGAAGAAGAAGATATCCAAACTCCAGTCAATCCTAAAGAAACTTATGGTCTACAACCTTTCTCAAAATGGTATGTATAGAGGCAGTGAGTTCACATCAATTAACTTGCCTGGTATAGGTGCACACTGCATTGAAACATGTGCATGCAATATGTTCACGGACAGCAAAAAATATACAGTACATGTAATTTGTGTTGCATGCATCATTTTGTTTGTTGATTTTGTTGAGTATATCATGTTGCATTTGTAATGTAGATGACTATGTTGTTGGTGTTATTGACACTGATATTCACTATCGTTTATTTTTTGGGTTTGTTGGTTTATACCTGGTTGTGTTTTTTGTAGGTGACTATGTTGTTGGTATTATTGACACTGATATTCACTATAGTTTATTTTAATGTTGGTTTATACCTGGTTGTGTTTTTTGTAGGTGACTATGTTGTTGGTATTATTGACACTGATATTCACTATCGTTTATTTTAATGTTGGTTTATACCTGGTTGTGTTTTTTGTAGGTGACTATGTTGTTGGTATTATTGACACTGGTAACATTATTATCTGGAGCAGACTCGATGATACAATCAGGAACATTACCTCTCCTCTAGATATCGCCAAACATTTTGAAGGGAAACAACCCCAGGTAGAAACTCAAGGTAAGAGAAGGCATAATGTCTCCAGGTTTAACATATTCCGGTCTGCCAATTGCAGACTACATGAAACAGAATTGGCCACAGGTTTGATGGCCTGGGTCATCATTGCTGTATATTTATATTAACAAGTGGATGGGTGGCGTAACAGTGGATGATATCTATCCACAAAGAAAGCATCAGGAATAGGGTCAACTCAATCTGGAATTGATACCTAAAATTTATTTCAAAAATGGCATTGAACAGTTTTAAATATAGGTAGATTTGAATTTGAGCTGTTAGAATTAATGAAATTGATCTATTTTTTTCAATTCCATTGTTGTAAGCTATTGTTTATTATTCCAAAGATACTATTAAAAAGAAACAATTGAAAAACATGCTTTTGTTTTAATCTATATACCACACCACCACTACTATTATGGTACTATTATACACATTACACACTACTATATGGTTAAAAGGATGTAATATTCATTCCTGAACAAAGCTTGATATATAATGCCAACAAGTAACTGTTTCTTCAGTTTGTACAAACTTTGTCGATATTCAATTATTAAACAGTTGCTGTGAGTTTTGTACCATCTGTACTCTAGTTAAAGTCTAGACTAGGTATGACTCGGCTAAGGAGAATCGAATCCAGGACTCTGAGTTGCAGAGTGGATGCTATAAGAACTGTGCTAACCGGTCAGAGTAGTCCAAACAGTTGTCAAATAAATATCTACATACATGTACACTATTACCATACAGCATCACTGCAATGCACTTCTTCATCTATAGCTATAACAAAAGAAACCGACCTTTAACATCACTAAAATTTATAGGTCTTTACAGTCCTTTAGAGTAGCTTTCATAGCAATCAATGGTTTAATTATAGCCTGGATCCAGTACAGTGTGATGTGTTTATATACAGCTCAAAGAAGTTCAATCATACCCGAAGTATAGTCAATTTGGCAAGCTCTATGTATTTATTGTTCATTGAACAATATTTTCTTTTGATGGAACAGTTAATACAGCTAAAACTGCAGAAAATATTAGTCAATGTTTTGTAGCTAGCCAATTATTCCCACCTACTGTATAACAGTAACCTTTCCAATTTCCTTTCAGCCTACAAGAAAACAAAAATTTTCATTTCCAATGACTCCAGAAATATACTTGTAGTATTGAACCTAAACCAAATATATTTATGGGAGTGTACTCCAGTTGGGACACCAACTCTCTCCAGAGATGTTTCCGGGGGAGGGGATTGGTACTCGTTTGATCGGGATGGTACTCCTCTACCACCAAGTCATAGTGTGGATGCCAGCATGGATGCTGTGTTCTTTGTGGACTCTGTGAGTAAACCAACCTTATTTTCTGCCTAAGGATATCAGCTAGGACCCCAATTTCTTCTGAAAGCATGAAAGCATGTTGTTTATCAAACATGTAATCTGGAAGCCATATCTGTAGACATACTGTATTTGTCCAGCTTAAGGAAGATTTTGAAAACATTTCCAGCATTACACAGTGTGAAAACATGCAATGACTTAGAGACATCAGTCTGTAAAGTGTTGCCACTCAAATAGTGTATTTTATCAAAGCTATATGAACTACACTGGGTCTCTTTAAATCAGATATTGCCTGCTGTTTTTATCGGGATGACATGTATCCAATGTTAGCTATTAATATTAGCTTGTTAGCTTAATAATATTTATAGGATAGCGAGTCTAATTGGAAACTATATGCATTGTGCTACAAGAACGAAGACTCCCCTTGTTAAGATTGAGGCCACATTTGTCAGAATTAAAAGAAATGCTCCTATTCCTTCCCTATATATGTTATTTAGTTGAATGGTGATCCATACCTGTAAATTTGAAGCAAATGTGTTCTGGTGATAAACACACCCATGGGAACTGGCGACTATGTGTGTGAATGGCATTGAGAGATATATGGGTCAGGGTGATGTCCTAAGGGCACAATAACAACTGGTATTATTTCTACATGTAGTTCTATGGAACCAGGTATTTGATGAGGAACACCAGGTTGAAGAAGCCAGGTAGCTGTAAGCAATATATTTCATCCCGATAACTGTTTTCCAGTCTCATTGGTTGTGGTTCTTTATTTCACAGGTCCTTGGCCGATGTAACATTTGTTCTTTCATCTTCTACAAAGGCAATAACTTACAGGTCAGCTCGTTGCTCATACAGTGGCTGGAACCTTGGAAAAATTACACTGGCAGGTAAGAGTGGAGTCGGCGTTAGACATTAGTAAGGTTATGCTAGACTAGGCTAATTTAAAATTAAGAAAAGCGACCCTGACATCCAGCTGTAAGAGTTAGAGTTCGCATTCATGTGGAATGATATAAGACAATATACCGTAGTCATATCAGTTTTAAATACCATACCATATTCTAGGGTTTTGTGTACCTGGTTTTATACAAATCATATCACTTTCTTGGGTGTTGTGTACCTGGTTTCCCCATCATATATCATTATAGGGTGTTGTGTACCTGGTTTACCTATCATATCACATTCTAGGTGTTGTGTACCTGATTTACACATTTACACATTATATAAAAAAACTTATATGTTTACCAGATGAATTCATTATCTCTTATTTCATACTATTATTACTCAACTTCATTATCAGTTACACTGAGTTACATTATGTCTCTTGATATTTTCACAGTATAAAACCATTTCTGGCTAAATGGCATTCACTGACAGTTCCAGTCGATGTAATTTCTCCTGGCTGTGAACCATTGCATGTGTCTGCTGCCCTCGTATCCAGACATAGCAGCAATGGCATGCTACTAGCAGTGGCGGTGAACCAAGATGTGCCGAGTCGGAACAGAGTCATTTTCATGTCAGTATTGTCCCATTCTTTGGTGACGGTTGATCTAAGTAGCTGTGGATGTAAGGCTGTCAATCCAAAACGAGATGTGGCCAGGTAGGTCTTTTTCGTTTTTATATTTCTATTTTTTGAGATTTGAGATGTCATTGCTCCCACAGTTTGGTTTCCAAGTTTTATATCCTTAAATTTATAAAAGAACATAAGGAGAACATAAGGTGTAGATATTGGAAACCATGTTGCTATTAGTGCACCTATCATGAATATTAATGACCAGAATTAACCCTCCCTGTTCCGACTTCTGACACTTTCTGTCTGTAGTTGTCTGGCTCTTCGAGCAGGCTGACAGGGATACGCATGGGTCCATGATATTTTGACAATCCACCTTCGCATTATCAAAACTGCTCTTTATAGGAAGGGTTGATATCACTGTATCGACTTTTTATTTTTTCTGTTTTTAATACCTTCTCATAAATGTTTTATGCCATATATTTTTCTTTACACAGGACATACTGGATTGCAGACTGTTCATGGAGCCATGACAACCTGTTCTTAGGGTGCGTGATGGCCAAAGGGTCTATGTTTGTCCTCTCCAGGCTGGGGGAACTCTTGCAGCTTCAGACAGATGGTTGTTTAGTAGTCCATGGACCAGAATTCTTTGTGCCTCTTCATCCATTAATCTCCATTGTGTGAGTTTTTCCTCATAATAAAGATTTTAGTAAATTAATCCAAACTTCAGAATGATGTTTATATCTTGAGATAGGTAAGAGATTGATTCTGATTACATGGTGTTTTAGATCTGTTCCTCTCTTTCATAATATGTATAGAAACACTAAATGTTTGTTTATCCAAAGACAGTGGGGTTTTCTAGATTCGGTATTGCTTATTAAAACTAACTAATGTGAGGATAAATCATAATAAATTTGTGTAAGTTTATAAAACATTATTCCTACACAAAACTGAAGGGTTGGTCAGCCGTAGATCTCGAATAGCATGACCCATGGCAGCATTCGTAGGCTGTTGATGACATAGTAATTACTGGACATTTCCTTGTTAGCCTGGATTAAAAACCGGGCAACAACTTTAGTTCTGAGTTTTGCTTGTGTAAAGACATACCGTCTTCTCTCCTCCATCGACAAAAGCTGTTGAGTTAAGGTACGGGTTTACGGTAAGGGTTAATGAAAATTGGTGTGATATGCATTCAGCATGAATGGAGAAATAGTTGAGGAATTAATTTAAGATGAAAGGACCATATAAAAGACTGTTGTTGAGTGTCTGGTTACTGTGATAATGCTTTAGTGTTGTAGTATAAAAGTGGTAGACTTTACAAAGAAACTTTAACCGTCACTGTACCGACTCAGAACAGCAGACACACACACGTATTCACATGTGTCTACATGGTCTTCAAACTTATGGTAGTAGCTAGAAAATTTGAGAGGTAATTCTATTGATTGTTATCATGTAGACAACAGCCTAAGGATGCCATGTCGGACCATGCTATTTTCAAAAAGGGTTAACTTTTAAAACAGATATTTTTAATTTCTTAACATGTTTGAAAATCCTTCCCAGGTCATTGCAACAACCAGGTGATGGAAAGAAAGAAAGTGATATACCCGCTGGTATGATGCTACAGCAGTTTAGTGTGACCTTTCACCCCAGCGCACCTCTCCTGGTTTGTTCTGATGGGTTCCTCGCTACTGTCATGGAGCTGCCTGCTTTGATATCTACTGCTAGTCTCATCAGAGATCATCTCGGGGAGAGTAAAAGTGCCATCAACCATTTGTGCAAACAGTTCCTTCCGAGAGTGAATCCACTAGCAACTCTTGGTACAGAGCTTGATATATCAGTGCCTTTACCATTGAATAATACCAAAGATGCTACAGATTTCCTCAGTACTGACAGTAGTGAAGTCGAGTTTTATGCAGGGCCCTATGCTGGAATGACTGAGGGTAAACTTATGTTTGGGTCACCTCCTAGCCCCCACAGATCCCTCCATGACGAGGCCCAGGCCACATCCATGGATCATGTGAAAAAACAGACAGAGAGGCTGCTTCTCCTTGCATGGCTCTCAGGGGTCAGTCAGGGGTGCCGGTGGGACCGTAAACTAGAGCATCTTCTGGGTTACACTGCTAAATGTCTTGCCAGATTCTGCCGCACTTTGTCAAACATTAACCAAGTCAACAATACATTCCCTATAGTGCCGGTCGACACTGTTCAAAAGTCTTTCGCTTGTCTTAGCTGGGATTTGACGCATGCTAATATCCTCTGTAGTGCAGTTAATTTCATTCATCACACAGTTATAAGTTTGCTATCGGCGAAGTCTTCCATCACCGTATCTAGTCTTGCTCACACCCTAGCATTATTAACTCACTGTGAAAGGAAGCTACTTCACTCGTACAGCTTGAGAATGCTTGCAAGTGAGTCATTCTTAGCTGAATCAGATAGCTGGCATGTTTCTGATGAGTTTACCTGTTCTCAGACTAGAAGGAGTTTCTTGGACCTGCAAAGGCAATACTTGAGAGGACAGAAGGGCGCAAGGAGGAGTGGACCGGGGCCGAGGGGTAAAGGAGGTATGCAGTGTGTCATCACAAGAAGGTAAGGGTATATAATAACATGTACTTAGTTTATTATCTATTTGAAATGCTTCCTGAAACATATTCACAGGCTTGCTTGTCATTTTATTTGTAAATTAAAGTATATTTTATCTGAATTCAGAATAAAGGGTCATGTCAAAACCCAGCCTCCATAAACCAGACAATCACGTTATTGTGTCTAGAGTTGCTACTGTTTTTTACTGGATTAATACAAGCCTTCACTACTTAATGAGTGTTCATGTGATAACAAATGCAAGCATGAAATAGTGACATTCTCCGGCTTCTTGGACATTCTCCTTTTATGGGTTTTGAATATTCCCACACATCTCTGTAGCATCTTGGCATAACGGTTTTACATGTGTGTTGAATCAGTCATTAATTTTGCTCAGATGAGTGTTCAGATGATAACAAGGTAGGCATTAAATAATTGGCACACTCCTGCTACTAGGAACCATCATTCAACATTCTCCTCAATGGACTTATAGAGATTGTTCATGTGATGTCATGCTTTGTATAGGCAATCAATCAATTGGCCTATAAATTCTGCACCTACATACGGATGGAATTGAAGCAGTGTCTGCTTGAAAATGCCAAAATCATGCCATGCTGTAGTTTGTAAAAATAGAAGAATTATCACAGAAACCAAGGAAAATTATTATTTGACTGGTCATGCTCATGGGCATACTGAATGTGCACCTGTTCAAGCAAATATATACCTCCTATAGGTATAATCAGTCCTAAATACATCATTAATCACATCAGATAATCTTCTTGTGGACTGAGCTTTTAGAATCCTTTTTTTTTTTGGTTCCTTGCTTTAGCAAAAGGAACCTATGCAGTCAGGTTGGCGTGTGTGTGTATGTATGTATGTGTGTATGTATGTGTGTGTGTGTGTGTGTGTGTGTGTCTGTGACACTTGCTTGGGTACACTCTAACTCAACAAGGGAAAGTCACATGGAAGTCATATTTGGC
>JAODAF010041887.1:0-11734 GCA_027574765.1 Molpadia intermedia
ACAGTCTTAGTGGTAGAACCAGTCTTAGGGAAGAAACAGTCTTAGGGGAGAAACAGTCTTAGGGGAGAAACAGTCTTGGTGTCACTGTTCTTAAAGTACAGTCCCTCGTAGCACGCAATGGCAACACTTCAAAATTTCAGATAGTTGAATGTACAATAAATAAGTCAGTCATGGACGTCATGCGTGTGGCATCAATAAATATGTCTAAGAAAAACAAACCGCAATGAATTCCTCATTTGCATACTGCATATTGAAGATACGAGTTTCAGGTGTCACCTGACACTCACGTGACCACGAGGGATAGTACCTTTAATAAAAAACTTTCCAATTTGAAAAAAATGTTACTTAGCCTTCTACGGAAAGTTTCATATTTAACTACCGACAATCTCTCAACAGTAATATATACATTCTTTGTTATTTATGGGTCATTGGCGTCGGTCCCACGTGAGCATGTAGTCACCCCTCCCCTCCTACACACATATACGCACACACGTTTTCCATTTACCTATTTATATATCATTTTATATTTTGTGATGATGCTATGTATACAAGCAATGCACATATTGCAGGGAGCCTTCGGGGAGCAAAAGCTTGTTGTCTCTTGATGGAGAAATATGAAGTAAACTACAAAGTCACGATACACTTAGAATCTAGGTCCGGGGAGAAGGAAACTTTTCCTGCCATTTTGCATTTTGCCTTATTGATCCTTGATCAGTATAGAACGATGAGGCAGACATTGAAAATATTTGGGTGAATGGTTTACACATTAATTTTAGTGTTCAGTACAAGTATAATATTATAAAAATAGGAAGCTAGTATAGGTTATATAGGATATTACATTATATAGACATTTTACGTGTTAAATAAGGGAACATTACGTCCCGATATAAATATATTTATATAGCTGGTTTTGTTCAATTTTATACCAGTATCAATATGAATCTTCATAAACCGTTATAGTCACACAGAAAAAGTTGTGCTTACCACCTACACGTTGATGTCAAACTAAAATACCTAAATAAAGAAATAAAGGTCATACAAGATTTTGATCTTCACCACAATTAAGGTGACAGTCTTCTAAGAAGTAAATTTACAGGGAGTTTTTTAAGAATGCTAATTAACGGAATTTACCGCTCACATACGTGCCTCTTTACTCCCACGTATGTGCATGATTGCGGTCTGCGAAGGGGGTCACGGGGGGTGGGGGTTATTTAGGTAATATTTAGGTAAATACATAGAAAATTTGAAATCGTTATTCCTTGTTATAAGTTTTGCCTTCCCCCGTGCCCCATCGCTTCCTTACATTTGAAAACAATCCAAAACAGCATCGTTAAAGCGCCATGTATGCTAGGGGTAGACTTGTTGGCGTTATGGAAACTCTTATATGAAAGAACTTTTATTGTGTAGGCCTATACAGTACAACGTTAAATTAGTGTTCCGATACACACTATAACTGTACAATATATAAAAGGAATTTAAATCCACCATCAACCTGTATTTTCTTTGTCTATATTAATTGTAAAACACGAAATTAATTTGTACACCACAAATCTGTGCTATATAGCACATTTATCGATCAGGGTAATTATATTCCAGTTTGAAATCATACAACTCAATCAATGATGTAGGAAAGGTACATTGGCTGAGTGAATGTCCGAACATTCAAATGAAATTATGTGTTTGCGCCTTAAACACAGGACGTAGTTTCATCTCTAGAATGTTCATTCTCACCATGACCCAAACATATTCCGATAACTTGAAAGCTATGTTACGTAAACAGATAAATAAACCAACTAAACTAATCTGTGAATCTAGTACATGCACTATAATCTGATAGTCACATAATCCATCAGATGGTCACATGATCCATCAGATGGTCACCTGATCCATCCGATGGTCACATGATCCATCAGATAGTCACATGATCTACCATGTCACTTCATGGAGCTCGGTGTCCTGTGATCTCACCATTTCTCCCAAGTTGTGACCGTTCACCGTTGTTTCATAATTGCATTATAGAAGAGATGCGCATGCGTGTTGGCCTGTCAGTTCTCATTTCTCATTTCTATTAATAGTTTACTTGTGTACAGTTGTGAGAAATAGCGCATTCTTGTTTCAGTCCTCGTCCCCGGATGATACGTTGGTGTAGTTTGTTGTGGAGTCAGGTAGATGGGTTTGCCGAGATTTGTGTCTCGCGGGAACTCCAATGTGTGGCTTCGAGTCTTCGCCTGGCTTGTAGGTTTTCCTCCAACACTCGAATACTTCGAGGAAACCATTGCGAAATGATCTATTCATGAAGCAGTACACAATTGGGTTGACACAGGACGAGGAATAGCTCATCAACCGAAAGATCATCGTCTGAGAATAAGGAGGAGGAAAAATATAATAATTTTTCATGAAATAGTTCTCATAGGATAGACTCTAATCGTATCTTTTAGGCCCCTCCGGTTTCCCAAGTAATCGTCATGCACCGGCACCGGTTTAATTGTCTTGCATGATTTACATAATGAAAATATATACGGTTAAAACAATTATCAAAGGCTGAAAGAAAGTAAAACGACTATGAACTGAGCTGTAGAGCCATCGCGTAAAATATACCATCACTTAAATAATTTATTTAAATATTCGGCCTACCCGAAACCTACAGCATTAATTAATTATTCAGCAATTGTCAAATAATATCATGTGTTGAGTATTTGATGTCTATTTTTTCGGGAATACTCGTGGATACATCTCTCAATATGTTATATATATTAGTTAATCAATACAATGATAATTCGCGGTGAAATCGAAACAAATCTAGCGCGTTTCAACTAGTCAATGTTTGTCACGCCCGGCCGTTCAGTATGTAGTGAGCTTTTACCTACCACCATTTGGTGTCCGTTGTGAAAGTTCATTGTACCAGTTGGGTTGAGCACTAAGCACATGTTTATAATCCATGTCGGAATCCATGCGACGAAGAAAAGCAGCACCAAAACTATCAGCATGCGCACCACACGCTTCTTTGCGTTGTTCGACGCAGTGCTTCGTACAGGACCCATATTTCGAGTGGCAACTTTTCCCGAATGAGGGCGATAGATAGCTTTACTGTCATTCTTCAAGAAAGGGTCATTAGCATTTGAGTCGGCGCTGACAGTTACAGGTCGCAAATCTTTCATCGGCGTTCCGTTTTCTTCTTTCTCTGTAATATGCACAAATGAGGAAAAAAGTAAATTGAGTTGTATTTCTGTTTCTGTTTCTTGGGTGGACTGTGGATGGGGAGTTGTGGTGGCCAACATTTCTTAGTTATCACATTATGGTAATGTAGCGTCGTTTGACTTTGTCCCTGATATACGTTTGAGGCAGGGACGCCGTGGCCGGGGTTCGGTTGACTCAGAGAGAAGTAAAGACGGAAGGCTATGTGTTGCGAGTGTGTGTATTTAACTGATAAAACAGTCCGACTCGAGAGACGGCTTGTGAACGAGTGCCACAATACAATACAACATAATAAGTGTGAGGAATCAACTAATTTACATAACAACTAATTCACATAGCATAACAGACATACTAAACATAACAATGAAGACCCAGCTCTGTAAACATCTATTGAAATACTTAAAGGGGCTTAGCACTTAAAATATATGTACCACTTATAAAAATACAATATATATAAAAATATCCATCCCTACATCACTCCCTGGGTTACATTAAGAAATGTCCTCATTTCTATTATATTATATGTATATACATCTTCATTATACAATATCTCGCTATAGCTTATAGCTATAAAACTAGTCAATATCAATTACCTTAAAAAGTTAAATTATATCTCTATTAGAAAGACATCAAAATTACACACAAATATGATTAAACACCATTAAACTAAAATCATTGTCAAATTCGTTCCATAAGTCACAGTCTTAAACATTCACAATTGATAATCTCCCAAGCGAACTGGGGGTTTCGGTCTACGTCCAGATCGTGTCGCGGGTTGGTTGTAGGGGTCATAATATATTGAGGGCTGAGTTCTCTCCACAGGAGCATAATCTGTCAAAGGTGGGACAGGTTGTATAGGCTCCGGGTGATCGTAACAGGATCACTCATAAATTGCGATATTGTTAAAGATCCGGCTAACGCTGAAGCCGGTAATTTGCAAGTAGATCTTTGAGAGTAATCATAATATTGAGAATCTTGAGTGTTCCTTTCAACATTATGTGTTTCAGACCTATATGGCTTTAACCTATTTTAGTGAACTGTTCTGAGAGGTCTCAATGGATGTGTAATATCCTTTACTTGGTATACAACAGGTATCTCATTTATTTGAAGGGGCCTTCCCACTTTGGAGCAAGTTTATAGGTAGATCAACCCAAACCAAATATCCATTAGAATAGGTTTTAAATCTGGCTTTCCGATCGTAATTTGACTTTTGGGTTTCTAGGTTGCTTTATCATTAAATTGACCAACTTCCTTAAAAGCAGTTGCTAATATCCTATGCAGAGACACCGCATACTGTACATATGTTCAAGAAGTTGCGTTTGTAATGATGGGGGTAATTTGTAACCATGCTAAAACAGGAGTCCTATGTTCTCTTCCATGCATGACGGAGACAGAATGGATTGATTCCTGTACTACTATGCCTAGAAGTGTTTTATGCAAATTCAATCTGTGATAGGAAATCTTCCCAGTTACGACCATTCGCTGCAATGTATCTTCCTAACTGTTCCTTTAAGGAACGATTGCATCGTTTGATTAATCCATCAGCTTGAGGATGATATGGTGTCGTTTTGGATTTTTCAACTCCCATTTTTTCACAAAGTGTGCGTATCAGACCACCTTCAAATTGTTTACCCTGATTAGTATGAAGTCGTACAGGTACTCCATGTTCCTTAATATATTGTTCGAACATACCAGTAACACACTTGTTGAGCACAACGTAAGGTACGTTCGACACCAAAGTGGCCAGAATGAGGATCATCATGAAAACTATCAAGTGCTTTTGCAACAAGAGCTTGTGGAATTAGCATTTGCATAATCACTTGTTTTCCTTTATTTTGAACTCTCCTACACAGAACTCCTTGAATTAACCTTATTCTGGGGAAATCCCACCAAAGTCTAGAAAGTAAGGATGGTCTACCGCTTTTGATTATTTAGTTTCCATTGGTGGACTTCACCAAGGATCGGGTCATCTCTTTGAGCATCTCTAAGATCATCTATTGATGGTGCAAATGTAAGCAGGGACGGTCTAAACTGAAATTTATCCTCATTAATGACGTTATCGGTCCTCTGATTAGATCGACTATTTTGTATTTCCGCCACGTGTGACTGACTTGGAAATACATTTGTTTGAACACCAATAGTTCTACTAGGGGTTTGACCCGTGTCAGCTTTCGAAACTGTAACGAAATGACCACCTGCAGTATCATTGTCATATAGAGGGCGCCTTGACAAAGCGTCTGCATTTGCATGTGCGTTTCCAGGACGATACTTAATTATCCAATCGTACGGATCCAGTTCGAAGGACCATCTTGCCCTTCTACCAGTGCGATCATTTTCTACTGGTAATGTCCTAAGTCCTGAAAGGGGTTTGTGATCAGTTACAATTGTGAAGGGGTTCAGGGCTAAGTAATGGCGAAATTCTCTTACCGCCCAAACAATAGCATACAACTCACGATCATAGGCTGACCATTTTCGTTCGGCATTAGTTAAAATATGACTAGCATAAGCAATAACACATTCAGATCCACTTTGAATCTGAGTTAACACTGAGCCTAACGTAGTGCTCGAAGCGTCTGTGTAGAGTTGAAAATCTTTACTAAAATCTGGAAATGACATAATGGGTGCAGAAGTCAAAGACCTTTTCAATTCATTAAATGAAGTGTCACACTCGTCAGACCAATTAAACACTACACCTTTCTTAGTAAGTTTGAATAGTGGTTCAGCTTTGCAAGCAAAATCCTTGACAAATTTCCTATAGTATTGAGCTAGTCCTAAAAATGATCGAACGTCAGTGGCATTCCTTGGAATTGGCCATTCGATAACCTTTGACACGTTCTTTGGATCAGGTTGAATACCATTTTCACTGACTACATGACCAAGATATTGTACCTTCTTTTGGAATAGACTGCACTTTTTGGCCTTTAATGTCAGTCCGGCAGAACGGAAACGACTCAAAACTTCCTCTAGGTTTTCTAAGTGTTGGTCAAAATTTCTTCCTAACACAATTACATCATCTAGGTAAACCAAAGTCTTACGCCAATCCAAACCGCTAAAAACAAGTTCCATAAGCCGTTGGAAAGTTGGTGGGGCGTTTGTTAATCCCATTGGCATGACGTTAAATTGAAAAAGTCCGAAGCCAGTATTAAAGGCAGTTTTCTCTTTGCTCAAGGGATCCATCGCGATTTGCCAATATCCACTTGAGAGGTCAAAAGTAGAAAACAATGTATTACCAGAAAGAGAATCTAGCATATCGTCTATTCTGGGGAGGGGGTGAGAATCTCGGACAGTAAGCGAATTCAATTTGCGATAATCTACACAAAACCGGTAAGTAGAATCCTTCTTTCTAACCATTACGACTGGTGCAGACCAAGGACTCGCACTTTCCTCAATGATATCCTTGTCCAACAAGTCATTGACCTGTCTCCTAATCTCTTCCTTCATTGGGGGCGCTGTTCGATAAGCTGATTGCCTAATAGGACCAGCTCCCTCAACAGTTCTAATAGTATGTTTGACTAAGTGAGTTCTACCAGGAGTATCACTGAATATATCAGAGTACTTCTCTAGCAGTTCTCTCACCTTTTTGACTTGATCTGGTGTGAGATTTGTTTCATCAAAATCTACACATGGGGCATCAATTGAGCTATTTGTCATCCCACTAATAGAATTAGTATCAACATCTGAATTACTCTTACACAATTCGGAATCCAATATTTCATATTCATGATTATTAGCGGATAATGAATGAAAATGCCCTAATAACATACTTTCATTGACAGAGACTTCATAATTGTTTGGATTAATTACACATAGGTTGATAAATCCATTTTCAACTTGAGCAATTGTCCTTGCAATAATACATTGTGGTTCCGTGGTATATATAGGTTCTACTATTCCACACAAACCACTAGGTGTTACGCATTGGTCTGGTGTAGAAATTCGTGCCATTATAACATTTTCACTTTTACCAGGAAGCGTGTACGCAACATGTGCCAAAACATCAGAATATAATGGCGCATTCTCGATTGGCGTTCTAAGTGGATATTGCTTACCATACATTTTGAAATACCCATTTTCAAGATCAATGATTACTCCATGTTTCAACATAAAATCCCAACCAATAATAAGACATTTTTCAATTCCTCTTGCAATCTGAACATTATGACACATTCTTTCCGAACCAAACATGATATTAACGTCCATGCATCCAATTCTATCAATGACCTCTTTAGTAACTGATGTTGTTACTCCATACGATTTTTGAAGTGGTCTTTTCGACAATATACTAATACTTTGCCTAAAATCTTCGCTCATAAATGACATATCAGCTCCAGTATCAACAAATGCATCTACCACCTTGTCTTCAATCACAATGGAAACATAAGGCAATACATTATCATTTATATCATTGATGTGACTAACCTGGTTCGACTTAATTTGCATATTGTGACATGTTTTGTCAAGTTTGGGACCTGCAGGATACTTCCCAGTTGGAGAACGGTCCTTTACTCCAACTGACACTAGTTTTCCTGCTGTTCAGCAAACTTTACTTTCCTAGAACCTACTGGACTATTTCCACGTTCTCTAGATTCATATCGATTTCTTCCTGGGTTACCCTGATATCTATCTCTATGAGGACTAGGTGGTCTATTCAGACTTTCTCTATTTGGGTTCCCAGTACCATAGGAGTTAGGGGATCTGTATCTGTAGCGTTCTCTACCAGGACTCTGATCATTTCTGTAATCATATGATCTTTGTCTTTCTCTACCTCTATACGGGGATAAGGAACGCTGTGGTGAATACGTTCTGGGTAAATATCTTCTAGGACTATCACTACGATAAGGGGAGTTTGATCTGTAACCATGACTATTTGAATCTGCATAATAGTTCTCTTTTCTACGACTATTTGAATATTCTAAATCTCGACAGTATTGTTTCGTCTTTCCAACTTCAACTTCCAATTTGTCTACCTTTTCAATCAGGCAATCTATGCTTTCCTTTAAGCTGCTATATATATCTGAATCGAGATTTGCTAAACTATTATTGGCACTACCACTATGAAAATTACTTTGGGCTGGTTGAATACGGCTAGCAAGATGTGCTCTTTCTACTCGTGTCGCCACTGCTACTGCATCGGGCAGATTAGATGCGCCTAGTTCATGAATTTTAAGTTGTAAATATGGATCTAGACCCGCAACAAAGCGTCTAAACGTTTCTCCGGTTTTAGCAACAGTATCATACATGGGAAATGCCTCATTAACCAACCTAACAATTTCGGCTTTATATACCTCTATTGCTTCACCAGGAAGCCTAGGTCGGGCATTAATATACGTTTGAAATGTGGCTAGGAATTCCCGTTTTGTGAAAACATCTTTCATTTGGGACTTCACTTTTTCATAATCATCTTTTACCTTGTCATCTAAACTATCCCAGAAACTGAAGGCCGCACCTCCAAGTCTAACGGGCAATATGGTTGCTAGACCAGCAGTTTTTAAATGGGACGAAGCATTCACTACTACTTCCAGTCGGCGACACCACTGACCAAAGTCTTCGGACCCATCGCCTTTAAACACAGGGGGTAACTCTACTTGTAAATCACTTTGTTTCGACATTTCACCACTAAATGCAATTTCTATTGGGAATGGAAAATATGCACCGAGTGAGGGTAATAAGAGAAATACAACTTACCACAAAGCATATATCAACAACAATCGTGAACATTACAAATTTTCCAAGAGAAATACACAAAATACTTGAAATATCCAATTATAATCAAATTTATCACATCGAAGTTGAGCTGCGTGTATCTAACTTGTTAAGCTCACGGCGGTTTTCTTCCGAGTATACGTATTAGGTCAGAACTATATCATTCATTCAGGTATGGTAGTCGGCTAGGCTCAACACGGTTACCGTGGTTACATATCTTGGAGACTTTGAATTAACATCCGTCTAATATGGCGTCTATAGGAAATGTGGAAACACTATCACTATGGCGTCAAAATATTGTGTCGGATAAATTAATATCACTTATCAGAATGAATCTTGGTTCAGTTTCGTAGCAGTCTGGCGTATAAGGCATCGATTTAGGGCTTTCCTCGTGGTCTCAAATACGTTGAAAACATACGAGTCAAATTTCCAAGTTCTCGTTATTGTAGGCTGCGTAGCATAGCCTAATGTAGTCCGTTTAGAAATCGACGACAATATATTTGGCTTCTCCTTCTTTAATATTTGGCGTCATTAAATTGACCATGTCCATGAGACCATGACGTCGAAAAATCGTAGTTATATAGCACATATCATGGTACCTCCAGAAAATAACGTAATTAATCGGTTTGTTCAGAATTTAACAGTGGTTTCATACAGTCTTCCGCGATCTTTCCCGTGTTCAATCCAGGACTTCGGAAATACTTATCCTATACTGTAAGTGGGTTTGTCTCGTATTTGCAAGAATAGTTAGTAATTATATATAAACAGTTCCAGTAAGGTGTAATTTGCAGGCTCTCTAATACTCCTCGATACTTCGTACTTTGAATGTTCAAAAATACAGTTCTGCCACTATGTAGCTATATCGTATAAGGGCGTTGCCTGAAGGGTATCTTCTCTCTAATTTCAGACCACTAAATTGATCAATATCGTACTCACGGTGAAAATTACAAGCTTTAAAACACCGCTGCCACCAGATGTAGCGTCGTTTGACTTTGTCCCTGATATACTGAGGCAGGGACGTGGCCGGGGTTCGGTTGACTCGGAGAGAAGTAAAGACGGAAGGTTATGTGTTGCGAGTGTGTGTATTTAACTAACTGATAAAACAGTCCGACTCCAGAGACCGCTTGTGAACGAGTGCCACAATACAATACAATACAACATAATAAGTGTGAGGAATCAACTAATTTACATAACAACTAATTCACATAGCATAACATACATACTAAACATAACAATGAAGACATTCCTGCGAACCCATGGGATCATGAGAAAAAGAAAAGGGAATTTTCTGTTAGTAGTTGTTTGTATATTAACTATACCGGCGTAGTATTCACAAATTGATTTCAAATACCCTTTGGTTGAGACTCACCAAAGGAATGTCGCATATACATATTGGTAATATTTGTTCATAAAAAATAAAGTTATGTGCCTATATAAGGTAATTTTCAAGCAGAATATGATATTTCTGTTAAGTTCTAAAATATGACATGGTCCCTGTACTTTTTCAAAGACAACTGAGGTACAAGTATAAAGTATAATTTATATAAAACAAAACACTATAATGACTCAGCAATAAAACAGTCGTAATGTTTCAATAATGGCTTTACCCAACCGTATCCTCCACGCTATTTAGAGCTTCATACATACAGTGCCTGTATATTGTACATTCATTGTCAGAACTAGCTTGGTTTGTTTATACATTATGCAAACTGAACAAGCAGGAAGTTCAGGCAGCGTGGTATCATGTTTATACTGGTTAGGCTTTTACACATGATACTTCCTCTGAGTTATGCTGTATGCAGCATATGTAGTTACATATTATACACACAATCATACAATGTAAATATATATATATATACAACATAGCCTAAAACACGTCATCACAGGGCAAAGTATAACTTGATACTTTCAGTTTTTATTCAGTGCTTTACAGTGGTCGACGTGATCTTGGTTGAAACAAATCGGAGATATGAATAGGATGGCTACAGCCTGGTTTGCCACTAACGTCACTGTGACGACAGCGCGTGACCAAAACTTCCGGAATCCAATAGACTGATAGAAAGATGAACTCACAAATGCCAAAAGGGTTAATAGTACAAAAATGAAATAGTGCAAAGGATAACGGACGAACAGTCTAATTTGTGATTAATGATGTGGCCCGTGGTATAGGTAGAAATGGACGTTTCTATCCCCCCTCACAGATTCAAACCTGGGTACTGGCAACACTCTTCGATTTTATGTGAGTTATGAAACCACTAAGCACACCCTCTTCATTTGATCCGCGGCGGTTAAACACCGTGTTGACAGGTTAAGGAGCGTTTGCAGGAATTGTTGATATATAGGGGCGCAATGTTTATTTCTGAATGCCGTCTAAGGGGAGAGGTGTCCCTATCCCATTTGAGAAACTTTTGCAAGTGTACGGGGTATTAGATTCAAACTGAAGTTATTATTTGCATGTCTTAGTACATCCATTTGAACAGAGATACTTTAATAATAGGGGTGTATTTGATATGACTAAGTAGCTCAGAAAACCTTCATTCACTCAAGCAGTAGGCCTATTGTGATTTTTAATGTGGTCAATATGAATTAACACACATCTGCTAAAATGGCATATGCAAATTGCTAAATATGATGTCAAATGACATTGTGTAATATGGTCGGCTCATTTCTTTAAGCAGTGTAGTATAATACCAAACTTGAAATGCAAGTCTAGCATCTCGGAGATATTACCCCCCCCCCCCCAAAAAAAAAATAAATAAAAAAAAAAAAAAATAAAAAAAAAAAAAAAAAAAAAAAAATAAAAAAAAAAAAAAATAAATAACAAAAAAAATATTTT
>JAODAF010041998.1:0-11729 GCA_027574765.1 Molpadia intermedia
CAAAAGTTGTTGGATGGTAGGTTCCTCAATATCGGAGGCGATTTTAGTGCATTTTTTGGACGTTTTTTTCCACTAGGCCTAGCCTAGAGCGGTTTGAAAGGGTATCAATGTCAGATGATGTTTGTACTAAGTTGTACTGTTGTAGGATGATGGCGTCACATCAGATTGACGTTTGGACAGTACAATGGCCCAACGGGTCATCTGTAGTCTCTTGACCCCCTGATAACAAGCAATGGCATTCCTCCCTGGCTTGCCCAAATTTTCCACTTGCTACTCGCAATTTAGGGGTCCCTGTGCAACTGTGAGAAAGTGGTGTTCTGCTTGCCACTTAGCCATGCAAATTTGCACACTGCATGTGGAAGAGTCTGCACAAATTTAGGTAAATTACAGTGAAACTAAAACTGCCCATTATTGTTTTGTTGCTAGCTAGATAACATGGATGGACTTTTTGGATACTGTATACATAGTTACAAACAGATTGTAGCCAGAATGATTTTTGAGAGTGATGCACATATATGCGTCAATCGTTTTTACCATCTCTGTAGGGCACGTGCCGAATGCACAGGCATGAATGCCTAGATGTAAAATGGTGCAATCCAGCACATTTAGGGTGTACTTTTTGGATATTTCAACAATTTTCAAGTTAGGAAAATCAAATGAAAATTAGAACACAAACAGAATCACAAAGTAACCAAAAAATAATCTAAGACATGTTTGTGAAGTTAATTCCCACACATGCAGAGTCCTGGTTAAAAGCAACAAGCTGACATGTAAAGTTATAGACCAAGTTAGTAACGCAGCCTAAACACCTTGTGTTAACTGTATCCAAACTGAACACCATCGCACTGCTAATGCCATCTACTGTAAATGTGTGTGAAAACATTGGATGTTCAGACAGAACTTTACTAAATATTTCTCTTTCCCAAAAATGTGTACTTTGTATGGGTTACGTTGCATGAGCCAAACTTTGTCATACTGTTACATTCAAAAGCTTAAGCTTCTCCCACTCCCACATATGTACATGATTGACATGAAATTGGTCTGCAAAGTTAGCTTTCATTTTGGTGATTTTTGAAAGTTGAAACATCAATCATTATTGACCCTGTGTCACCCATAGATATATATAAACTGCCTCTGCTAGCGCTGTTTCAGTGAATGCAATATGAAACGTTATCGCATCATGGAATACAGTGAATTATTGTCGTATCGATTGTAAGTTTGTTTCATTGTTTTGTTGTTAATTTAATGGAATTTGTTTCTAACAAAAAAATGCAATAATAGAGCATTTTCCATTATCGCAGAAAATGATTTGTGACAAACTTGTGGTGACAGCATACACAAATTTGGGTCATAGTGATGGACGGCAACATCCACCGCCATTCACCATGGCTACAACCTGTATACGAATAATCATTAATGCTATACAGTAGTTGGTATATATATTGTGGTCATTTAGAAGGAATTGTATATTTTATGCATATTCATGTTATGTTCATATTCATGTTATGTTCATATTTATGTTATAAATAGTAAGAATATTTGATTTGTTTAAAATTTTACAGCCACCTTATGATGAAGAAAAGGAGCTTGAGAACAGAACTATACAACAAGATGTAGAGCTTCATCGAGAAACCTGCGCCACGATCAAGTCTCTGTTTAAAGAAATCAAAGAACTCAAAACAGCAGGAAGTAGTGAAAATGTAAGATTTAATGACATTGTGTAGCAGTGTTTAGATGCCTTTCCTGTTTCCTGTCAGTAGTGTCAGTATGACATTAGGGTTAATAAGTTAGTTACGTTCAAATATGATTAGAAAGTATAATTGATGGCGCTATTTACATACATGTATTAGGGGATAGTTACAATGGAATGTAGGTGCCATAAGACTTAAACCCAGCAGATTAGTATGCATAATCTTTGGAGTTAGTTGTAAGTAGCAATGTGAGGCCACCTAAAGAAAAATACTAGTTTCTCATCCTGGCTTTTTGAAAAGAGAGTGGGAAGCCTCCTTTTGTTACATGATAGATCCAAAATGGTGGAAGCTGATTTTTTGTGAAATTGTGTGGCACAATGGATTTGCATGCTTACATCAGTCAGTATGCTCTTTGTCAGTGTCACATGTACTAATGTAATAAACCTGTATGTATGGATAGTTGGTTTGTTCACATATTGTATATACAGCAATTCAATGTGGAATTAGAAATAGAAAATTATTGTGATTTTAAAAAAAAGGAGGAAAGAAAAAAATGTGTTCAGGGAAAAGAAAGTGGAACAAGACACTTTGTTTTATTGGACCTTATGGTAATGTATGATACACTTACATGATACATTGTCTGTGTCAACGAAGGATGGTCATAAATGATTGATATGTCTTCAGCATTTTCTCGAATGACGAAATACAAAATCATCAGAACAAATGTTCGTCTAGGCTTAATGGTGAAAATGTTGATGATAATCCCTGATTACTTAAACTTTAACTTGTCTCTCTTGGCAATTGGCATGGTAACATAGTTGTCTGTGCATATCAGCATGTTAATTACACACCGCTGAGGTAGTATGCTCATGAGACCTACATATACTGTATGAGGGTTTACCAAGACATGGCACATTTGGAAAGCACATTGACTCAGTTGGCAAGCACCATTTTATGTTCACTTCAAATTTAATACAGATGATTCGGTTTTGCCTGCTGCACCCCTCGCCACAAGTATTCAACGGGTCTACATAGTAGATAGGTATTATCTTAAGTATATTAGGATTAATTCAGCAGATTGAGTTTATGTGAAGTTGACATTTCTTGAAATAGACAGCACAGTTTGAAATAATTTGTCTGTAACATCTAGGCCGATCTGATACGTTTATCTGCTTGGTCAATTGATCAATCTTAATACATAAGTTTAAAAATTCTAATGCCTATCCAAAGATTGTTTCTTGATTGCCTACTAATCTCAATACGAAACACTGTACATGCTACCCCATTGATTATTGCACTTAATTTCAGGCTTCCACAATTGCCGAGAAACGTGCTTCAGCGACAGTGCTGTTTGTCACATTGAAGAAAATGAACCGGCTCTCTCATCTACGATGCAAGAACGCTCGTGACTGTACTCAAACCACAAAACAGAAGGTGGATGGGCTGCACCTCCAGCTCCAGAATCTCTTGTATGAAGTGATGCACCTACAGAAGGAAATCAATAAATGTTTGGAATTTGAGTAAGTTATTATTTTTATTTCCTTACTTTCAATACATGGGGAACATGAACCCTAATGTCAAACACATTTGGCTTATTTAAAAGCAGGAAACGTTAACAAGATTTGTCATTTCACACTTGACACACATCCAAGTAACATCACCTCATTGTGATGTCTGACTAACCCGCTTTCCCGCTCAACACCCGGCGAACTCAAACCGGCACCTGGCGACAACCTCTCTACAGTTATCCTGGCTGAATAACAAATACTGTATTCTATATTAATAAAGGCAAATTCCAGGTTAATTTATAATTTTAGACCCTGTGCCAGACAGTTATATGTGCCTATTTCGATGATACATGTAGTGACACAAATTTCATCTTGCGTACTGTAGCATCACACACGAGGAGATAACCCAACCTATTCCTAGATTCCCAATATTATTCACATACAAAATATCATGGATGAGTCTTCTAGCATTCCCTGTAACAAACTATTTGATCTACTTGTGTCAAACTAATATTTCTATGACATTTAGTAATGTGCAACTTAAAGTACCAGTCACAGTGAATACACATTATGACATCAAACCGGATTACTTGTCACACAGCCTGACATTCCCACCCCCATCCTTCGAAGGTTGATAAAGATCATTTACTAAATAACGAAATCAAAACATGTTTTGAATTTGAAGGAGTACCACTCTACTTGCAACACACCAACCCAAATATCTGAACACGGGCCAATTAGAGCATGGATGAATGAGGTGATGTATACCAGCAGATTACACCTGATGAAGTGGTATGTGGAGATTGATATCAAAACCTCACCTACTTGTGATTTGTTGCATCTATGACCAGAGAAACATGTTTCAAGCAACTTCATGAAAGAAAGTGAAAAGCTCTTATTCAAGCAAAACATAAAAGGCCCTTTTTTATTCGATAAAGATTGTCTTTGATTTTTTTTTTTTTTATTGTTTTCTTCTAGGTCCAATGACGAGAAGATAGAGCTAGTAGATGTCGCTACATTCTACAGAGAAGCCCCGCTGGATATATCTGTGCCAAGCGTGACAGAAGATGATGCTCACAAACAAAGACTAGCTCGGCTGGACTGGGAGCTGGAACAAAGGAAGAGGTCATTATAAAAATCTAAAGATATTATGGAGGTCATTGTGAATCACTACAACAACACTACCATATGCTAGCTTTCTTGGTTTGTCCAGTCTTTTGTGGACAGACCACAATTAGCCCCCCCTACATTGACTCTACACATTAAAGTGGCTACAATCTTTGACAAAAATGATGGGACAAATTTGGCCACGATGATATTGGTCGGTCTTCCATTGGTCGGTTGTCCCATCTATTTTCGTCAAAGATTTTAGGTTCCTTGGTTTGTTCAGTCTTGTGTGGACAGACCACAATCACCTCTACCTTGACAAAGGACAGACCACAATTAGCCTCAAACTTCAAGAGATCGCAGGACAGAGACACAAACAATCGAAAATGCCCACAAATCTGGAATCGTCCAGTTTTATTCATAATTTGGATTCACTTGATTTACCATGCACTTTGACATTATGATGGTGTATATGGTATTCATAAAAAAGAAGTTTCTTATAAACACTGTAAAAGAAATATACCCATTTATTCCTTGCAGTTGAATATGGACCATGTTTGACTATATTTGATAAAATGGATCAGTATGCAGCTAGGAACCATGCATTCATTCATTTTCTGGTCTTTGTTTTCTTTTAAGATTATCAGAGAAGTATGATGCCAGTCAAAGCAACCGAGACCTGGTGGCCCAAGAGATAGAATCCAAACAGGTGTACATTGACAGCTTACAGCCAAGACTCAAGAGTATTTTAGAGGTATATATATCTTATATAGAAGGTTTTATTTCACCAGATCTAAGTAACAAACTTTACACATATTGGATACTCTGGTACTTGACAAATTACTTGTTTTAGCGAACAAAATATGTATATTATGTATATTATTGAGATCGATCGCCCTTATGTCATTTGTACAAAATTCCACAAGCATTGTGTGTTATTCTGAAATTTAAATGAACAATGCATTCGTAGTTAATAGTAGCATACATATTGTATCAGGTATTATGACAGACTAATGAGAGAATATTCTCAGCAAATAGAAAGTATTTATATCAAAGAATTTTTCCTGTATATATTTCTACCACAGCATAAAAATATTTTAACCATTGTCCAATTTTTTTTTAAATTCAGAATGTTTACACTGTCTATATCAGGAATAAACACCACCACTAGAAGATATTAAGCTTACTTCAATAACCAATTTGATGCTTCTTTATTTCTAATATTTCGTAGGCCACAGTTCCGGTGCAAGAGTACCTCTCCATGCCATTTGATGAGATTCGTACCCAGCACCAGATGGCCCGCCTCCTACCACGCCCTCTACATATCCTCTTTGTTCAATCTAGTGCCTATAGTCAAGCCTGTGGTAAGTTTCCTTGCAATATCCAACTATTACTCCTGTCCGTACAGGGTTTTCAGGTAGGGTAAACCTGTTATCTGATGTAGGCGGAACCGGAAATGATTCAGATAAGAGAATAGTTTGTTGAATCCAGTGCCTATTGTCATGCCTGTGGTTCTCTTGCAATATCCAACTAGTACTCCTGTCCGTCAGGGTTTTGAGCTAGAACTCGATGTGGTGATTAACACATACTTCTTTGCCCATCACTTTCATGAATTTTTGATTTTGTTTTTAAATATAGATCAAATAAAGGTTACCTAAAGTAATTCTTCTTTGTGTGTTTTCTAGCTTTTCCTTTCATTTCTTTAACAATTAAAATCCTGGTACTTAAAGAGATATATATAGTTTTGCTTCAAATTGAGGATACAGCCATATAGCCTGCTCTGCATTTGGTAACCACACTAGGTTTGGCCTAACAGTGCACTGATGCATGATTGATGAGCTTGATACATTGTTCTTTCCCTACCAAGGCCCACTACACTAACCTCCCAAAATAAAATGCTGCCTGGTAGCATTATTTATGCTTTTATATAATATAACACTAGTAAGTCATCTATTATTTTGTCTTTTATAGATGGTGCCTTGTCAGTGCAGATCGAGGGAGACACAGATACCGCCTCCGCTTCCATGTCATCTGCCCTAGTAGTGGAGGAAGACAGTGATTCAGACAACGAAGATAATCAGACTGAATCGGTGAGTTTGATCTTCCAACAGATGTAACTAAACGTAGCGCCACACCTGACATTCTTCTGATATTGGGTGATTAAGATTTGAGCTTGACTTCCTTCTTTCAGAAGTAATCTTGACCTTCACAACTGGAATATTTTTGATGTTTCAGAGGGTTTCTCTTCTTGATGTAACACATAACAGCAAATATTCATAAAGAAATTTGACTGTGACCCCTTTGTTTCACTATGTTCAATTGGCCATGATAAATTTTACCCTTATTTAGATACATACCCACAATGCAGTATAATAACAAATTATAGATAAAATAATCACTATATATACATGTCACAGAGCTCAACTGTAGTATAAGATTCTAATACAATTATTTATTTTGAAATAGAAACAATTATTTATTTTGCAAAATGTTACTTCACAGTGAAAAGGGAAAGTTTTCCTAGTTCAGGCTATGCTGTAAGAGAGAGGCATTTCTAGTTTTGTCAAATGTTACCTTGACTGATTTAGCAAACATGGTATGAGTAATGTATTTGTTGGTTACACCAATCGGCTTGGAGCTTCCGGGACTTCTCCATGGTTTAATTCTCCTCTGTGACAACAAATGTCAATTTTTGCTTTCACTTTCTAATGTGTTTTGTAACCATTTCCAATTATGAGGTCCTAAGCTTCCTAGAAAATCAGAATCTTGTAACTTGTTTGTATGAGAATACCCATGGCTGTAGAGAATGAGGGGATGGTCTTATTCAGCAAATCTCTGTTCAGGTGGAAAATTTGTCCAAATATCATCATTGTAACCCCTAAAAGAGTTTCATGTGCTATGCATATGGGTTCTCTGAATAATGGATGAAAACTGGTGGAATATTGCTATATGATATAGTGAGGTATTGGGAACACCCCTGGTCAATCCCCCCCCCCTTATAACCATTGCATTACTGTAACATGATGGTCTACCTGAGTGGCCATGTTATATGAGATTACCTGGTAATGTTTCTACCACATTCAATGATCTGTATTTGATTTTAATGTAATCTGGAATAAATTGTTATTTGATATATAAGATTTCAAGGTATGGCTCACTCCTTAAAAAGGCAGAACATTTTCTTTGAAATAGAAACGGAGAAGAAAGACAGTCGGTGATAAGCTGGAAGAGAAACGGAAGAAACTGCTAGCAAAACACCCCATCCAGATAGTCATGCATTTAACAATCAAAGGTAAAGCTTTCAGTATCATTTTATCTTGTTAACATTTTTAGAGTGGGATATATTATTTATCATTCATTTATTTTTCAATTGTTTCCATAAGTATATAATCAGTACTAGATCGGGCAGCACATGGTAGAGTGAATGTATCCCAGCCGACTGCCTTGTCATTACCATTGAATGCCATTATGGCATTGGAATACCAGTACTTCAATGTCCCTGGGAGGGGGTATTTTAGAAAATGTCAGTAGTTGACCTCTAATTAGACCTCAATTGCTCCTTTTCCTTATTTATGATGTTAATTGTTTGTCCATGTTTAACGATAATTGACCAAAATTCATTCAAAATATATTGCATTTTTAAAATATACTCCATTTTCCTTCCCATGGGTACAGCCATGTTGGTTGAGAGATTAGAAACCCATTTCTTCCCAATAAGATTCTTGCCCAACTTGATGATGAATGGGAAGGGAGGGGGTGGTGTGGGGTGAGTTTGGTGCATGGGTTATAGTCAAGTGTAAAGTTGGACCATTAGCCCCTCTTCTCTGCCACTTTTCAGTATTCTTGTAGACTGTCTGGGGTTGGTCTCATTTCTGGCTTTTTCAAAGCAGTAATATATATATACAACAAAAGGAATTTATTTGCAATTTATTTTTGTCGATATTAATGAGAAATTTGACCCAAGTACTGGCACCTTGCCAAGGAAAGAATTTTTGAATATCTGGGAATAAGCATACTATAACTCAAGAATAGCTCACAATGTAACCTAGCCGATATGATTACACGACAAAACTTACACTCTGAGATTTCTCACCAGAGTTGATCCCTATTAACAAGGCTAAGAGATAAAACAAGATATATTATGCCGTGGCAGATAAACTGTGGAAGTCGTCATGGCAGAAGCAGCCTATCAGAACAAGGAACAAAACTCTAGTGATGGTATCGTAGCAATGGTCAGAGAGATTATGCTCAAAGGCTAGGCATGTGTAACACGGGTGCAGCACCGGCATAAAATAATTGTCCCAAATCCGCCCTCCCCCCTCCCCATGTGTACACTATTATATGTTTGTTAGTGAGGCTCAAAAGTAAATGTGGGATTTCCTTCCACCACCCATGCTGCAAATCAATAGTATGAGAGCATTAGGAGTTTGATGTCTAATTGAGAATGGGTCTATTTTTTTCACCTCATTACAACCAGTGCTGATCTTTATGAATTATTGAAATGTTTTAATGATACATTAAGATGTATTTACAGAAAAATCTATTTGACTTTGTTTTCTGTAGGTGAAGCAGAGCTGACTTTAACATTCAGCTATCTCCTAGGACTACAGATCGTGACTGTGATGGTGGAGTTGAAAGAATCTAATGGTACAAAGCCATTGGACAGGTGAGGTCATATTGTCCATGAAAGTTGAAGCTGACTGAATGGGCACTTTGAAACAAGAAAACTAAATAAAATACTCACAAATGATCACAAATAAGAGTGGTAAGGAGATGTCAGGAAAGGTCATGTTTTGAAAACATCAAACTATCAACAGGGTTGATCAATTTAAGTCATCTACTTGTTTTTAAATGTATTGTTTTTGAAAACTTTTGATATTAGAAAGAGTTTCACACCTATTAATGTTTTTGTATGTTTCATAAGCAACATTGACATTCTCTTTTCCAGTGACTTACTCTCGTCTCATACCATTTTGAGCTCTCTCTACCCAGGAGATAATGGCACCGAATCTCCCAACCCGGCCAACACTTACCAGTTACGGAGAGTTGGGTAAGGAGAATTTATATTAATCAAAAATTTACATGGTGTATGAGCAATTATTAAAAAACTATACCCAGGTGATTGTGGCACTGAATCTCCCAACCTGCCAACACTTCCCAGTTATAGAGTTGGATAAGGTGAAATAATATAAGAAATGAACATGGTGTATGAGCATGAAATTATTAAAAACTCTCTCTACCCAGGAGATAATGGCACCGATTCTCCCAACCTGCCAACATTTCCCAGTTATAGAGAGTTAGATAAGGAAGATTTATATATTTCAGAAATTTACGTGGTGTATGAGCATAAAATTATTAAAAACTCTCTATATCCAGGTGATTATGGCACTGAATCTCCCAACACTTAATAAGGATAATTGATATCAGAAGTTTATATGGTGTACAAGCATGTAATATTGAAAACCAAGTGGCAGAAATGGAAAATTAATGATAATATAAAATAATGATCATGGCACTAAATCTCCTAACCCATCTAACAATGATCAGAATTTTACATTGTGTATGAGCATGGAATTATTGATAAACAAACTTCAGAAATGGAGAATTATCTAACTTGATCTATAGGAGAAATGGTGTTTAAGTGTTAAATTGTTTTATTGAACTCAGTTGACTGGAGATAAGTTGTGTCTTTTTAATGGCAAAATATATACTGTACAATCCTTCAATTATAGACAATTTTGCCAGTTTTTAATTTATTTTGGCAAAGAAGTAACAAGAAAGGGGTTTAGACAGTGAGGACTATTATACTAGTTTGCTGCATATAAATATATAATTTGTTATACCTGCATGATAGGTGTCTGATATTTTATGCTGTTTAACAGCAAAGTTGGAATAATGTGACAAGAAAATGTATAAAATTGTCTTTTTTGTTTGTGGAATTATCTTAATAATTAGCAATATACTTTCACAAAGGTATGTTCATTGTTTGCACTGTACCTTCTGTGTAGTTTGCCAGGACATAATTAAGTAATTGATATAAATATTAATGAGTAGTCACATTTCATAACATGTATTCTGCTGTTTACTGTTTAGCATATTGTCTCTTGGTCCTCACCTGGAGACCATCGGGATACCCTATAACTGGTGTCAGTGGTTATCTGGCCTGGATTTCCTCCAGTCTGATGAAGGGATGAAGGCTAATACCAGTCTCAGCTCCAGTCACATGGAGGCCACGGTGAAAGCCCTCAAAGCTAGAGTCAGTGCTAGACTAGCCCTCCAGAAACAAATTACGTCCATGGGTATGTTGAATTGATTTCTTTATTATTTTACTATACTATAGTATAATTTACTGAATTATACTATTCTAGATCTGTAATTGACCATATTATACTGTGATTTCTATAGTATACTATATTACACTACATTATGCCATATTGTGCTATAGTATGTTACAACATGCTATCCTATAATGTGCAATTTTTGGTTATTCCTACATTGCTCTATGAAGCTTAAAATCATTCAAATTTATATACATGAAAGATTTGGAATTAGCTTTTGGTTAAATGGCTTTCAGTTATTTTATATCGTATTGTAGTATTTTCAGGATGCCTCCAGTCAAACCATTAAATTATCTTTGGCCCAGCCCAGTTCTCTGACCCCAGTTTGACCAATGTTGTTAAACTAGAAAATGACCTACTGACTTGAAATCAAAACATTACTGCCTCCAGGAGGGTAACAGCCATGTTTTTTTTTTATTTGTTAGGTCAAGGTATAGTACCAGTACCAACTCCAGCAGCCAAACTTTTCCCTCCAAAACTTTCATCAAGATTAGTATCCTGGAGACGTGTTACAGAAGAAGCTGTGTTTGTGAGTGGAAAATATATCTTTAATATTCCAAGAGGAAGGTCAAATGTTAAATTTATTAAAAGTCATTTTGTATATCAGAGAACATTAATGTATTGGCTGTCGGCCATCACTCACGGTCAAAATCCCATGACTGCACTTATTTTGACATTAATTTTTATCCCAAATTGACTTGTAAGTAGCCCCCTAGCCAAAGTAAAGCATACAAAGCTGTGTGATATTATTAGTTTTTTAATATTTAAATTTTTGACACCATATTCGGATCTCAAAGGTACCTTTTGAGCAAACTGCCCGCTGTTGACCACTGGGCGACATTATCAGAGGTCAAAGTTTTGTGGCAATTTTCATTTCAAACACAGTTATGATGGTTGTACAGATTTTGTCGTGTTAATTGATGTTTGGAATCAGCATGTCAAACGTACTACTGACCCCAAGTTCAATAGTCAAATCAGAAAAATGCTTATTTTGAGAGAAAAGGAAGAACAAGTTATGTCAATTGTTTGACTGAAGTTTTCATGTGTCAAAATTCTTTCTTTTTTTTTTTTTTGGGGGGGGGGTT
>JAODAF010042109.1:0-11728 GCA_027574765.1 Molpadia intermedia
CAAGCATGGCATCAATCCAACTTCCCGTTCTTGAGATATCGTGTTTACAAGCACTAGTGTCACACACACACACGCATACACACACATACACACACACGCCGACTTGACTGCATAGGTTCCTGTTGCTAAAGCAAGGAACCAAAAATCAATGGATCACTATGCTACTTTTTGGGAAGATGTGGTACCCAACCCAGAGGTAGCAGTCGGATCACACAGATACAAACATACATGTCATTATGATCACATAGGTTCATGAGCCTTCAGCATGGAACAACATAAATCTATAACTCCTTCTATATTCTAAGTACAATCAGCCTGAGTCCTTGCTAATTCATGAGATCTTTGTCACCAGAAAACCAAAAGGTTTGGGGATGATATTTATACATTCTAAGAAAGTGGTAGACAAATGGGTGAGCTCTATTGAGTTGAAGAATGAAAATGGAACAAGATTATTGTTATTACCGAAAAATACTGTACATTTAAATGTCATTCATTTGCTTAATTAATAGCTGATTGTCCTTATTTAGGTGTCAATTTACCTTAAGTTTATTTCATTTTGATTTAGTTTTCATATTGAAGGAGGTGCAAGTTTTTGTTCACAGAATAGATTCAAGGAGATGCATTTAATTGATCTTTAACTTTATTCCACTTCTAAAACTTGTAACCCAATTCTAAATCCTATTCTTCAATTCCAACATCACATGCTTTGATGCTTCACACTGAGAATGCCAGATTGTCTTTAAACAGTTTTGCACAAAATATGTTATGGTTACAAGTACGGTCAGGATATACTCCATCATTCCATGAACCTATCTCTGTTATTAGCAATCTATCTTGGTGAATTTACAGGAATTGATCAATCTAATTTCATTCACTTCCTTCTCCTTCCAAAAAATATCCTTTTTCGAATTTAAAGAAAATTCATTCTTTGAAAGTCATTACCTGAGTGATTAATAGAATTTCAAGAATGGGGGTGGGGGAATAGAATAATAGTTTGAAAGATGCAATGGATAGAAGGATATGCTATCCTACCTCAACCTCTAAATCATACCTATATTTTCATTACTTTCTTTCCAGGTTCATAATCTGAGTCCAGATTACCAGATAGAGGACATTGCTTTCTTGAAAGGGCAACTGTTAGGCCAGTGTTGAAACCTATTGATGCTCTAGTAGATACAAGGCAGAGTAACAACACTATGGCCCAGAGGAGTTCATCTGCACGTAGCTCACCATGGACCCCACCTGTACCCAGAACCATGAAGGGTGTACCTCAGATGAGTTTGGTAGGAGGCCAGGCCATGTCCCGACGATCACTAAGTTCACTTTCTAGTGTAGACTCTGGTCTAGGCAGTCCCTCATCAAGTGCAGTGGGAGTACGAGGTCTACGGGGTATGAGGAGGTCATCCGATAGTCTGCTTTCATCACCAGATTCTGGATTGTCCAGCTTCTTAAAATCATCACCGCTGGCTTCAAATGTTGCAGCTGAGCCTGTCAGAGATGTGATGTCATACCTCCCCCCTTTCTCATCACCATCTTCAGCACCTACTAATAAAGGGAAGAAGAAGAAAAAGTCAAAGAAAAATTCTGGCATGGACTCTATCATGAACCTCCTTGGTGATCTCTGTGATGATGAGGATGAAGACATGCCACCACCAAAGCAGAATGGGAAGGGTCAAAGGAAGAACTTTCAAGCAGAGACTGTGAGAGAGCTGATGCCAATCCAATCAGCACAAAATACATCATCCAGGTCTCAACAGGCTGGTTTGCCTAGAGTTCCATCGGTCATTAGTGGACACCAATGGACACCACCACAAAAAACACCAATGTACCAGCCAATCGATCCAAGGGCGAAGGCAATGGGACTTCAGAGCAAAGACAATTGGCTGATGCCTTCATCATCGCCTATAGCGAGACAACCATGTAAGCCATCATCCCCAAGAAGTTCAGTGGAGAAACTGGAGCAAGCAGTCAAGCAGCCAACAATTAACAAAGAGTTGCCTTCTGGTCAGCTCTTGTCTCCCATGACAAGAGCACTTGCCACACAATCAGCTCTTAAGCCTATTGGTCCACTGAGGCCAGTAAATGAGTCCAATAAGCCAGCAAATTACAACAATATGCTTATAACATCTGCTAAACCCTTATCTCCCATTAAGAGCACACCTTTCGGTCAGGCACCACTAAAGCCTATTGGTCCACTGAAGCCACTCGGGAAGTCACAAAAGATAGCACCAGGCAATGACATGCCTTTAACTTTTGCAAAACCATTAGCTCCCATCCAGAGCACACCTTTTGGTCAAGCACCACTAAAGCCTATTGGTTCACTGAAGCCACTCGGGAAGCTAGCACCAGATTATGACATGCCTTTAACTTCGGGAAAACCCTTAGCTCCCATCAAGAGCACATCTTTTGGTCAAGCACCACTAAAGCCTATTGGTGCACTGAAGCCACTTGGGAAGTCACAAGATCCAGCACTAGATTATGACATGCCTCTAACTTCAGGAAAACCATTCGCTCCCTTTCAGAGCACACCTTTTGGTCAAGCGCCACTAAAGCCTATTGGTTCACTTAAGCCAACAAGAGATTCACAGAATCCAAAACCAGTAAATGAAATGACCTTAACTTCTGTTAAACCATTGGCTCCCATCAAGAGCACACATTTTGGGCAAGCACCATTAATGCCTATTGGTTCAATGAAGCCACAAAATGAGTCACAGATGCCAGTCCCTGACAATTTATCAGGTCAAAGCCAGGCTCTCATCAAAAGTGTAAAACTCCAACAAGCACCAATTCAACATACTGATGCAATGGCATCAAAAGAAGAACCACAACAGACTAAACCCCTTCACCAGAAAAAGAGGAGAAGAGTGAGCAGTGACTTCCACGATGGCAGTACTTCAGAAGAATATAGTGAAGAAGAGTTTCGGCAGGATAAGATAGAGCGACGGATCCACATACACAAAGGTAGTGGAAGAAAGAAACAGAAAGCAATAGATGATGATGACAGTTACTCTCCATTAGACCTAGATGCATCCATAGGTAGTATGCATTTATACCTCAGTGAGGAAACCGATTCTGATATCCAATATGAATTTCTTGATGACCATGCTCCATCTGACCCATCAAAACAACTGAGGCAATCAGCACCGAATGACTACACACCTGCAGCTTCTACAACACTTCTACAAGGGAATGCACAAAAGCTCAATGACTTCATGTCTGAAGTTCAGAATTTTCAGCCTACCTCTGAAACCAGCAAAGATCCGCCTAGAATAGCTATGCAACCTGAACCCAAGAAAAAAATGGTCATCATTAAGCACAGTGCTCCACATGGGATCTCAAGTATCCCTACAGCTGAACTTGTAAGGGTGGATACAGCAAAAACAAAGCATGGAGATCTTAATGCAGATGACTTGCTGTTGAATTCCTCTATCCAACAACCAGCAGACAAAAAGAAAATCAAAGCAGACTCATATTATGATATGATTGTTTCAATTGCCAACGAAATGGATGCAGCTGACAACAGGGCTGAAGCTGCTAGTGACACCAATGCAAAGAAAGACATAAAATCAAATGCAAAGAAATCTACAAAATCTGTTAATGAAAGAACATCCACAGAAGACCTGTACTATGCAATGATGGCCTCACTTGCCCAAAAAATTGAAACAGGGAATGCAGCTGATACTGTTCATAGCACCAATGCAGATGGCAAAATGGTATGTCAATCAGATGAACAATTCAATACAGAGATAAACTCGGCTGATGCAAGGTCAGTCACAGCAGACCTGTATAAAGCAGTGAGATCCTCAATCGCCAAAGATATAGATGCAGCTGAAAATGATACTGACAAAACAATCATACCAGTTCCTACAGAAGTGGAATCCACAATGTCTGCAGATGAAAGAAAACTCAAGGCTGATCTATACTATACAATGATTGCCTCCATTGCCAAAGATCTTGATGCAGCTAACAATGAAAACATTCCTGATGATGATGAGAAAAGTAGATCAGAGTGCATGTCTGAGAAGACAATGTCTGATGAAATCTCCGATGGGGATATGTATGAAGAGGAGGATATATCAGAATCAGAATATTGGGATAGTGATTCAAATCAATCCCAGACTGATGATGAAAAGGATCAGGAAGTAAATGAAAGCAATGTTACTACCACTCAAGAGGAATGTAATGAAGTTCTGCAGGAAAATGATGGAGAATCTGATGGGGAGCTTTCCACCATCCCTGAAGAATGTGAGGAAGACATGGAAGAATTAGTTGTCAGTGTTGGAGAGTCAATTCCAGTAAATAGTTTCCAAGAGTGTAGTCATCCTAGCAAGGAGATAGTAGGTGATGATGATCATTCTACCATCCAAGGAGAATGCAAGAAAGACACAGATAAGGAGGAAGGAGATGCCGGTGACACTGATGGAGAACAGGCAACTGACAAAGCAGAAAAACGCAACAAAGAATTTAGTGATCCTAAAAATGGGGACATCTCTGATGACTGTCTTGCTACCATCTCAGAAAAATGTATGGAAGACGAAGAGGAAGACAACAAGGGGAAGGAAGGAGAAGAAGATTCTGATGACTATGATGGCAAGCAGACAAGTGAAGCATCAAATAAAAGCTTCCGAGAGTCTAGTCATCGTAGCAATGAGAATGTACCTGATGATAGTCAATCGACAATCCCAGTTGAATTGGAAAAAGTCATGGTGGAGGATGGAGAAGATGGTGATGATTGTAATAGACATCAGCAGACAGCAGCAGATAAACGTTTTCAAGAGTGTAGCGATCCTAATACTGAGGAAGAATCTATCTCAGTTGAAAGCAATAATGACATGGAGGAAGAAGATGTTGATGACAGTGATAGAACACAGACAACAGACACAGCAGAATATAGTTCTCAGTTTAGCAATCCTAGTACTGATGGAAAATCTGATTGCATTTCTATTGCTTCTGAGGTATGTAATGAAGAAATAGAAGAAGATATAGAAAACAATGCAAGTGATGGAGAGCAGACATATGAAGAGTTAGAAAATGATCTCCAGGTGTATGAAGTTCCATCTAGCAAGGTAGAGCCTGATGATGAAGTTTCAAACCTTCCAGGTGAATTGGAGAAGGATATAGTCATGAAAACCAATATCAGCAATGGGAAGCAAAATACCGATCAACCGAAAGACACTGCATCAGCCAATGACAACTTGCAAGAGGTTTCTGAAGACAAGAGGTTGGGTGGAGAGCTGGCATCTGATCTGCAGGATACAGATATACCCACTGATGTATCCACCCAAAACAAAGTTAGCATGGACAGCAACACAGATCCTTTCAGTTCTACATCAGCTGCAAATGCTCCAGGTCAGGAAGACAACACAGAAATTGAATCCATTGAAGAAGAAATCTCCATAGAAGATATTCATGCAGATCATTTTAGCACCGATGATAGCAAAATGAACCTTGAATTGCATTTGGATGTAAACAATGTCAGCAAGAGTTCAGAAGACAACTTGAATTACTGCAACGAGAGTACGCATGAGAGTGATAGCAGGAGCAGCTCTTTAGATGGAGACCAAGACAAACGTAGTTATGATGAACATCTAGATCAAGGCCGAAAGAGTAGCCATGGAAGCGATAGCTGGAGCAGCTTTTTTGATGGAAACCAGGACAAACATAGTGCTGATGAACATCTAGATAAGCATCGAAAGAGTAGCCATGGAAGTGACAGCGGGAGCAGCTACTTAGATGTAGACCAGGACAAACATAGTGCTGATGAACATCTTGATAAATGCAGAAAGAGTAGCCATGGAAGTGACAGCAGGAGCAGCGATTTAGATGTAGACCAGGACAAACATAGTGCTGATGAACATCTTGATAAATGCAGCAAGAATAGCCATGGGAGCAATAGCATGAGCAGCTATTTAGATGGAGACCAGTACAAACATAGTACTGATGAACATCTTGATAAATGCAGAAAGAGTAGCCATGGAATCAATTGCAGGAGCACCTATCTACATGGAGACCAGGGAAATGATCAAAGGTGTATCAAGATTTCTGGAAAGCAACTGGATAGCCATAGCAAGAGAGCCTATGAGAATTCCCCAATCAGCTATATGGATGGGGACCAGGATAACAAAGTTCCCAGTGGGTATCTGAAAATGCACCAAAAGAGTATTTGTCACGACAACAGCAAAAAGGGCAGCAAGGGGTCAATTGTGATCCAAGATAGTGGACACAGGAGCATATCAGGAGAAGACAACAAATACACAACGTTGAACAGACACATGGAAAGCACCAGGAGTTCTAAGAATAAAGAAGAGAAACATCAAATAAAACTCTCCAGTCACTCACCAGATGATGTATACTCCAAATATGGCTTACCAACAACTGATCCTCAACAACCCACAGATGAGAAGGATGCAAAGGGCAAAACCATGGTTAATCTACAGGATGCTATCTACGCAGACACCTGCACTCTGAGTTCTATCTCAAACAAAGGGCAACTTTCAACTGAAAATCTGTCAAGCAAATGGAATGTGTCAGAAATGGAAAAAAATGCAATAAACTCAAGAAGCATTGAATCTTGGGTGAATGAGAGTAATCAGTCACTAACATATGGCCTCTTTAAGGCTTCATCAGAAGGCACTACCCTTGATGGAAGTGATCCCTTTTGTCGGATGGAAACCAGTAACGCCCAACTAACTTGCCAAGACAATGATCCAGATCATCAAACGGAACAATACATTCACTTACCTGCACAGGAACACAAAACAAGAAATAAACAAGAACCACTTAGTAATACTGATATTATGACTGATCTGCCAAAACAAATTAACATGGCCAGCCAGACAATTCCCTTAATGAACCATGCAGCACCCAGTGGAAAGCAGACCAAAGTTCATCACACCATCACACCACTTAACAGCTGGAAACATGAAAGGACTGGTAGCGTTGAAGAGCCAAGGAATGAAGCCACAATGGCAAGTCAGACCAAAACTAATCCTGAAACAATGCAACCGGTAAGCAAGATTGGTAATGACAACTTATCAAGCCAGAGAATCCATAGCATCCAGACCTGTAAAGGATGTGGAAGACTTACAGATACAAATATTAGTACTATGACTAATGACAGCCCTAACAGCTACAGTCAACAAGAAAATAAGACCTCATGGTTTGGGAATAGCCTACACACTAAAGAAGATAATATGGCTGATACAACTAGCAGGTCTGAATTCTTTAGGAGCCCAATTCGTTCTGATACTCATAACACACATGATGCTGATACCAGGGCTACCTATAACACGCAACACCGCTCACCTCAACTCACGGCTCTATTCAAGGAGATCTCAAAAACATCTTCCCCTTCAAAACCAAAATGGCTAGAAATGTATGAAACTAGGTTTTCCAGAAGCAACTTGAAGGTGATTACACCATCCTATCCATCATTAACATCCTCTGTTGATCTACCATCTCATACCCAGTCTTCCAGCTATCCTTTTGACACTTATGTCCCAACAAGGGTCACTTGTCCTAAAACATTTGGTTTGACTGGTATTCCCAGGGAAGAGCCACTTCAAGTACTTTGTAGCATAGTTAGTGGTGGCAAGCATCCAGAGAAAACATCAACTGATTCATGGATGGAAGAAAGACACTTACATCATAGACTCTCTGCTACAGAGATGAAACTCTGGAAGGCTCAGGAGGAAATTGCAAGACTTAAGTTGAAAAATCTTCAACTCAGTGAAGCAGGTGCCGACCTTACAGATGAACTACAAGATCTCACATTGGAAACATCTCAACTGAAGCAGAAGCACTCTCTGGAGATTCAGAAGGAAAAGGAGATGGTACAAGAACTTACAGTACAGGTGAAGGGTTTAAAGATACAGATGGTAGAGCGATATGAACTTAATGAACTGGCTCTAAAAAATATGGAAAGAAGATCCCAGTGCATGGAAGGGAAACTAACTGAAGACCTAAGTGCAGCAGAACATAAACTTAAAAACTTGGAATTTAACCACCAACTATCTACAGGCAGTCAGCAGAGATTAATAGAAAATTTGACAACTGAAAGTCAACAGCTGAAAAGAAAGCTGGAAATTTCACACAAACGAATGACCTTAGCTGAAACTGAGGTAATGGCAAAGGATAGGGCCATTATTAGCTGCAATGGTAAATACCGTGAGATGGTAACATCAGTTGAGGCATACAAACAGAGTATGAGACAGCTGAATGATATGATGCAGAAACAAGATGACAGGATAAAAAAGGTATTCAAGCAACTCTCTTCAAGTAATGAAAAGGTGTCTCATCTAGAAGAAGATGTAAAGGTATCACAGCAAGAGAAATGCAACATGGAGAGCATCAGAAAAGCCACGCAAGATAGTATCAATGACATGAAGGAGAAACTACAGAAACTCAAGGATGAAGCTGTAGCTGTAGCTAAGGGGAAAGACAAAGAGATTTTGCGCTTGAGAGATGAGAATCATCAGAAAGATCAGCAAGAGGAAGAACTCCAGAAGAGAGCAACTAATGCAGAACATGTCTTAAAAGAAAAAGAAAACACTCTGGAGAAACTTGAAAGAACCAACTGTATCTTGAAGAGCAATGTGAAACAACTTGAAGAGAGTGAGAAGCAAATAGACATTAAACTCCATACAAGTACTGCAGAAAAGGACAAGGAAATCTCAACCTTAAAAACAAATATTTGTGAGTTGAAAAATGCAGGGAACAAGCTCCAGAAGAGGATGTTAGACACACTAACAAATATCAAAGAAAAAGAGAAAGATGTGGCAATTCTTGAAGAAAGGAATCATGCCTTGCATGAAACAGTTCAGCAATATGAAGAGAAGCAGAAAGTAAAGGATGGCAGACTCTTTGTGATTTCTGAAGAGAAAGATGAAGAAATTTCTAACTTAAAATTTCAGCTTGATGAAATAACAAGAAGAGGTAAAACGCTGAAGAAAAAGCTCTTGGAGACTCAAGAAGAAGTACATAATAAAGGCAGGATCATGGAGGAACTTGAAGAATCCAACTGTGCCATTCAAAACAGACTACAACAGCTTGAAGAGAAGTTGAAAGGACAGGACAGCAAACTGCATTCTGAAAAGATGGAATATCAAAAGAAATTGAGATGGAAAATAGAGAGAATAGAAGATCAGTTGAGAGAGATGCGGCATCAAAACAATACCCTCAGAGATGGCAAGCAAGAATTGCTGAGAAAGGTGGATCAGCTGGAAAAACAGATTGCCTGTGAAAGCAATAAAAAAGCTGCTCATCAACAAATGCTGCAAAGGAGCTCTGAAGATTGGCAATCTGAGGTAAGCTGATAACAACTTATAATTTGCTATTATGTTGTCCACCCCATAACAACAATTTTAACAAATTATGAAAACAGTAAAATTTGTAATAAAATGCTTGGAAGTTTCAGTATAGTTGGTATAGAATCAATTCACTACAACACCAACACCCCTGTCTATTCCCTTGACAAAATTACAGGGCACCACTCTACAGTGCACTGCCTGATGATCTACAATGTCAATGTTGAGGGCATACACATATATTGACTGAGGTCATATGTGTATAATGGGATTTAAGTTAACATTGTAGATTGTAGATATAGTGTTTCTCTCTCTCTTCTTATGTATTTGCTGTGCCTGATGTGCCATGTATTATTTTAGGCTCTGCAATCATGATCAGATAGGTTGGACAATGTATTTCAATTGATTAAAGCTACCTAGATAATGCAACAATACTATATGACCACATAATGGAAAATCATGACATTTTAGCAGTATTTTAGCAAACAAAAATTAAATGGGAAAGAACTATCAATTTCAATATTTCCAAGTAAAGAATTTTGCAAAGATGTAAAGAGAGTATTCAAATATGGGAATAATTATGTTATCATTAATCATAAGCATCATAATTGTTAATTATGCTGATGGTGTAAACTTTGTATCAACCTAAACCCCATACAGTTTCATATTGTAAAGTGTCATGTTGATACCTTGGACACAAGTGACCCTCCATATACTTAACGTCATTTGTATTGACATGATTCGTTCAAATTTTGAAATACATGTAATGCTTAAATAGGCACATAGACAAAAAACTGTAAAGCATATCACTGATTCTCAAGTTAGGATAATTTAAGAGAGATAGAGAGGTAATCTAGATTACTTACCTCATTATACAAGTCACTCTTAATCAATTCCTTAGAAACTCCAATTGACTACCCTTTTGGAGGACAGGGCAAGTGAGATAAAGGCACTCCAAGACAGTCTGAAAGATGCTCAACAACAGATCAAAGAACAGAAACAAGATGCTCGAATCACCGCCCTGGAACAGGCAATAAAAACACTGATAGAAGAGAAGAAAGGTTGGTCAGTTAAGGAAGCCTTCAAAACCTTTATGATACAGCTGGTGGTAATACAGAATTGCATAGGCTGATTAGCCGCTAATTGTATAGCCCCCTAAATAGTACCTAGGGTCATCTTGTTCTTAAATTGGTGGAGGGTACCCCTGCAACTGGTAAGAAATAGAATGAAGTTTAGGGTGCCCAGTCCCTTGTTTGATAAATAGCCCAACCCTATCATAAGTAGTGGAAAAGTTCTCCTTTCTTTTATGTTTTTAGAAGGTAAATATGTTGGTCGATTCTAAAAGATGATGACATCCATGTGCAGGTATGAAATGACACATGGCTGATACTTCTTATTTGATAAAATCCCCCATAAAATAATTATGGAATATCCTGTTCTTAGAATGTTTATTTCAATCATGTGATACAGTCATGGAAGAAGTACACATTACAAATTACATTTCAAGTTAGAAGCACCCCACAGACTTGGTCATTCAAAATGTTTATAGAAAACAGAATTGCCATGAATGTGAGTGTTTTTTTTTGTTCTTTGTAGAGGAAAATGCCCACAAATTTGTAAGAATTAGTTTTCTGAAATTTTCATATTGATCTCTTAATCTCCTTTTCCCTAACAATCATCATATGTGCTTGACCCTCTTGCAATCATTCATGACAAAATGCAGAGAAAACAGACATGGAGTCAGAAGGCCATAACCCATCAGCCAGACTACTATGCCAACAACTTTTGACCATGGGAATTGGAGAGTTACGTATACGGGGTGGTGTTTGATGTGTAATTATCATAACAAAAATTCACAGTTGGTCTGATGTTCCATTTATTTTTATATAATAATTCAATAAGTCTCTAAAATGTTTGTAATAATCTCCCTAATAATATTGATAGATTAGGCCTCCCCTTTACTTAGTTCTCCTGCTATTTGCAACGTTTACAATTCTCTAGCTTCTAATTTAATGAGTCTAGACCAACTAACATTATCACACATATTATCAGGTATAAGTGTAAATTGGGTTTAATAACAAGTACATGTTCATCCAATACAGATGACAAGTGCGAGAATGAGATAGAGAAGACCAGACAGCTTACGAAAGATGCAACAAAACGCAAAAAAGAGGAACTTAAAATCTTGCAGGACATCAAGGAGCCTGAGGAGAGTGGAACCAGTGACAGCCAAATGCAAGACATGTGAGTACCAACAAGGACATAGCCAGGGGAATATGCATGGGAAAATGTCCCCCCCCCCCCCCCCCCCCACACCAACAAAAAAAAAAAAAAAAAAAAAAAAAAAAAAAAAAAAAAAAAAAACAAAAAAAAATAATTTAACTTATCTACAACAAAGATAGAAAAAAAAAAAAAACACAACC
>JAODAF010042219.1:0-11726 GCA_027574765.1 Molpadia intermedia
GGGAGGAGCAATATCAAGGATGCTTAGGTCTGGGTCAATATCACCGGACAGGACACAAAATTGTGACAATTTGATAAAGGATTCTACCATTGTTAGTCAACCACATTTAGTGAAGGTGACTGCAAGTCAAGAAGAGAGAAGCGGTCAAAAGAGAGTCTTGGGAAGAGGGAGAGTAAGATTAAGGAGCCCACAATCTGAGAAAGTTTTGACAAATTTAAGAAAGTCTGTAGTTAACAATGAAGATCAACACTCGATTAATGATTGTGTTGCAGGATTAAATGCACAAATTGTAGAGCAGCAAAGTAAAGATAGTCACACAGAGATTGATACTCACCAAAATATGGTTCATGACTTGTCGCAAAATGTCTCAAATATGTACTTACAATGGGTTTCATCTAGTAGGAAACGTGCACGAAGTGAAAGCGTGGAGAGGGAATTAATTGTCGGTGAGGTATTCATTGATGGACCACCGAGTGATGCTGAGATGTGGTTTGAACAACCCTATGCAAAGCAAGCTGATGAAAAGAACGCTGAATGTTCCAAGAAAGAGGAAGATAAAAACATTCCTGAAGACCGAGAGATCAAAGGTACATTCTTCATAACATGTTAGGGTGGCCACAAATAATAAATACATACAGGCAGGGAAGGTGCCAGCAGTGGGACATGGGGTTGCCTTCCATACTAGGGGCATTGTGAAAGTAATCCTCACTGTATATAGAAAGATTGTGACCTAAATGTTGGTTGCAGTGTCTACCCCGCGCGCACATACCAGTACCACGATGGTGGAATATCTCAGTTGACTACAACAATACTACACTTCCTTCTAAGAACAGATTTGTCTGTGCAAATATGGATGAAGATAATTTACATGGCACACTTAAAAAAATTATGATTTGGGTAAAAAGAATTCCTTCATCTTCTCACCCCTAATGGAATTTTCTCCCACCTGTGGTGCCAGCCATTCCACTGCATCCAATATATTCAATCATTATTTATGTTTACTATCAGATGCAGCAGCCGGGACCCATCACTCCGGATCCATTGGATCATTATCAGAGTGAGTATTGTGCTACATGTATGTCTCTGTGTTGTTTTCTTTGACTTTATCAATGGATATCTCTCCATCCAGTAGTACTCCAAACGAAATGAAACACTTCAATACCTGTATTGGCTATAAACTTTTTTAATCGTTTTGGTTATTTGCTGCATGTGTTTTGTTGAACGTTTTAATATTTCATCCTATCAAATCACGTACGTGCGATGACTCACAATCTTTTTGTGACGTAATTGCAACATTCGTCATGGTACACTATCTAAATCCATATCCAGAGAATAGGCTAGGCGTTTTTGACCATAAATGACCGGATATTGACCTTATCCTTTGACCATTCGTTGCCCAAATTTAATCAGTGCAAAGTTAAGACAGGTCCATTCTACCATGCAAATTTTGTGAAACTTGATAAAGAATAAAAAACTTGATGAGACTTTCAGAGAGGAGACCAACTATTAAACCAACATACTTTATGAAATCTTTGATTCGCCAAGTAATAATGGATGTGTGTAATAGTATAGATGCATTATAGTCAAGTAAAAGAAGCATATTGTTTTGGTACTCGTATCATGAATATTAAATAGATCATAGGACAAAGGTCATAATATTGAAATTACACTTCACAACCAAAAGTCAATGTCCAACTTACAGGAAACAATGTTCTGCATCGTTTTGTTGTGTCTTGTCAACACAGCACAGCAAGGAACATTATGCATTGGATGCATTCTGGTTGTTATTGTTATGTAGACTTCTGAAACCTGTATGCAATACAGGTACAGTATGTGTGATCTGACAGCTGGTTCATAAACATGTTATCTCATTAAGTGGATCAATGTCATGTTTGACTGTTAGAAGTCCCATGATGTGTAGATGTGCCCTATTGGTTTTGTCTTAGATCTCATGAATATTAATGAGTGGGCAGGGCCAAATGTAGAATTCTTAAAACATCCATAAATTTTTGTTGGTTTGTCAGATTATATTCATACTTGTTTTGGTGATGCTGCTTGCAGTTACATGTAAGTATAGGCTCTTCTGACGAATGCCCTCAATATGGCTACTTGGTTAGGCTGGTATAATATGTTGCTAGCAAGTTCCTACAGTAGTATTTTGTAAATATGGTATTCAATTACAACATACTAACTAGAACATCTCTGTACTTGATACATGTACATGTAGGTAAAGGCCTATGGTATTCAATTACAACATACTAACTAAAACATCTCTGTACTTGATACATGTAGGTGAAGGCCTCATAATGTGTAGATGTGTTCTATTTTGTGTAGATTATATATCATGCATATTAGTCATTGGGCAGAATTGTGCTTTACCCTAAAAGATTTTAAACATCTGAAATTTGTTTAATATCTACAGTAGTTAAACATCAAACGACTTGATGGTCCTTTGAATGTATATGTACCATTTGGCATCAAAACCATTAAACATTGTTTTCGGGTTTACATTTCTTATTCTTATTTATTTTTGCAGGGCGGACTCTGATGAAGAATTGATAGATCCATCTCTGGATATTGGTAAGAAACTTACAAAGATATAGATTGAATCCCAACAACAAGACAAGAGACTTACGTAACCTCGTAGCTGGAGGTTACATAAGTGTATACATACATGTAGTATGAGGTATAGGCCGTATAGCCAAGACCATAGTAGATGGTGATCAACTCCTCCACTGGACAACCCATCCTCGCCCACTGGCCAACTCAACCATTGCCCAACACAGGGCAAATCATCCACTATATCATTCTTGAGTTTTAAATGCTTAAATGATGCATATTTGTTACTTTAACAGTAGAGTTGACCAGATATTAAAAAAAATAGATCCCTATGTAATTACAGACTAACTAATGCACACGCATTTGGCGTGTGTCACACACATTTCATGCCTCTCACATGCTCACACGCTGGCCACGTTTTATCACACGCATAACAGCCTCAACTCAACTTAACTTGCTTACTCAAAAAGCCCAAATTCAAGATCTACAATACCTACATCATCACAGCAAAGGATTTTCACGGCCAAATTTGCAATACTTTAATGTGAATATGACCAAATGACACCACGTAATCGCAGCAAATGCGAGCTGAACATAATGATGTAGGCACTGTGTATTGGCTACACTGACAAACAACTGAGACTTTCGTGAGTGAAAATGCAAAGAATTCGAAAAGAGTTTAAAACCAAATGAGATTAGGCTACATCGATTATATCATGGCCAGTAACAATGAGTCGGATAATGACCAGGCCGGTATTTGCATCAACAATATCAAAATTGGAAGAAAACAAATTTAAATTCTTGAACAAAAATTTACCTTCAAAAATTGAAATATATTGTACCATTTCCATTTTGCATCTAACCACCCTTAAATACTAAATAAAAAAATTCAACAGGGGAGGGGGACACCCCAGCCCTTAGACCCCTATCCCAATGTTGGAAAGTCTGTAATTAGGTCTACTCATAGTTAGGTGTAGATTAGTTTGGCATCTTACAAAGTACATAGTAATCATTGAATCTTCATAGTCTTCAAATTGATAAAATTATGCAATACAGTATGCTGTGTATGACCAGTTGCTATAGTCTCTTGGTATAAGTTGTTTTTCACATTACTGGAGTATTACTCTTTAATGCTTTTAAACCTGGTGTAATCCAACGAATATAAATATGAATAAATTTTGATATGTCTTCATGATAGGTGAGGATGAATATGAAGTAGGTGACCTGGTCTGGGCAAAGCACCCTTGGAATCCTTTCTGGCCAGCACTGGTAAGTGTTCATTTCCTGTAATGTTGAAATAATTTCCTAAAGAAAAATCACACAAAAAATGTCTCCAGGATTTGGTACCTAAGAATCTGAAATCTCCCATGATAGTTACATCCTTTGGTAATCTATTGGGTATAATGCCTTTGGGAAGTAAGCTACAGTACGGTGATGAACCATATTTGATTGAAAGTATGCTACTGCGGTGACCATCATCTATGCATTCTTCAGGGCTTGAAATAAGGCTGCCAAAGGGCATTAAGGGCAGCCTAAATCATGGTTGCACGGGAATTACAGGGCCAGAATATACCATCGGGCTAATAAATGGGAAATGGTAGTTTATGCATTTTCTTTACTTTAGAATATTTAGAACCCATAATGAACAAACTAAAACTACCATTTTCATTCCATAATGCAGCTTTTATGGTGCTTGCACTGTAGTCTAGGGTATGTACTGTAGGGTCTAGTAGTACTAGAAGGGAATTTGAACTTGTCATCGGGCAAACTCAACAATGCTAACTTCGATGAACCTCATAGTTGGTACTTAGATCACTTTTAGTGAGAAGAAGAACGTGTTTGATCTTAGTAGAGGTTGAAGGTCATATCAGGTCGACAAATGTCAAACACTGAAACCCTTGTAATCAGGCAAATTCAACAATGCCAATTGGTATGAAGGCATAGTTGGTACATAGATCACTTTTAGTGAGACGAACAACTTAAGTTCAACTGAGGTCAAATGCTAAAAACATTGTAATCAGGCTAACTTAACATTGCCAAACAAATGATAAAACTTGTGAATGGTATGTAGGTCTCCCATAGTGGGAAGAAGAGGGTAATGGTCATGTAAGGACAACAGAGGTCAAAATTGAGTTAGTGGCTTATTTGGGATGATCAGTAAAGAAGGTGTGTCTTCTACTCCCCTCCATTGAAATGATTAAGTCGATAGTTTCTGTAGGCTTTCAAGAATAAAAAGAAATGTTAAGACTGAAAGTGATATTTTATTTGCCCATATAGAAGCATGGAGTCCCCAATTACTGTGCTGCTAAGGCATTAATTTCAGTGTAATTTACGAATCAAGATATATATAATGCCAAAAAAGTCTTTGATTGCTTTAAAAAATATTTAACTTTACTTACCAGATGACATTTTATGAAAACAATTTATTCTTTGGATGGAATGAGCAAATTAATCAATGCAACTTTGACAGACATTTGCATAACGGATGATCCCCAATTACCATGCCGTCGATGGTGTACTTAAGAACACCGCAATCCGATTTTTTGACAAATTTTGAGGATATTTATCTGTTCTTCTGCAGTCGTTTGTTGCTAGGCACATATAGTACATACAACGTAACGCACAGTAATAGGGGGAGCACAGTAATTGGGGGACGTGTTATACATGTTTATACATCACATTAATATGGAATGATCTCTCCAGGAATTCCAAGGCATTACATGATATTTTCTTATTTAAAATAGGTGAAGAATATTATTCCAGGTAGACAATCCAAGATCACAGTAGAGTATTTTAATGCTGGATTTGACGTGTACAGGTAAGACTATTATAGTGCTTTGAACAGAGAAGCTGATGTCTGTTGCATAGCTACCATTCCTCTGACCATACATACCCATACTCCAATGGGGGGTGGGGGAGGTGGGTGTAAAGTCTAATTGTTGGGATAACACCATATATGTTCATTATGTTTGGTGGCAAACACCAGTTTACACCATAATTTAATATTAAATGGCATCGAATTCAAGCATAAGATGTCTCTACTCCCCAAACTTGAACACAACCCCAACCACACATTTCACTTTTGAGGTGGATGTCACCAGTCCATCATCACTCTGAAACTAACCACAAACTAAACAAGAGGGCAATCCATGGGGTTGCAGATATCGTCAAATCTCTAATCCCTAATTAGACAGTTTTTGTCCAATGGTAGATATTACAACTCAATAGTTTGCATCAAGTGAAATATTTTGTCCTTTGACCTTTCTATAATGCGTATCTTCAATGTGTTTTCTTACAGTTGCCAATATTCTGTCCGTGCAATAAGACCATTCAGCCGTGATAGAAAGAAGTTGCTAGTAAGTACATTTGGAGACCACCTACACTAGGCATGAAGGGCCTTAATAAAAATACTGGGATGTCATTGTCAGCATCCAAAACCCAGAGTATTTGAAGTAAGAATATGTGTACGTGTACGTAAATGTGCGTGTTTAGCAGAGGACGGAAATATTAAGAACACGTAAATGGACGTGCTTAGCAGTGAAAGGGTTAATTGAATATGTCTCTGTTTTCACATGTTGTACATTCAAACTGTTGAACATAATCCCTCAAACTGAGCAGCTACTTTAGTGTTGAGCTCTGTGTGAGCATATAAAAGTGTGTGTGTCTTCTCCTCCATGACAGTCTAGTTGATACAGGAAGGATTAAGTTAAGGGTGGGGAAGGGGAAAGGGGAAATGGCCTCTTTTTGCATGAATACCTGAATCATGTCTGAATTTCACTTGCCATGTTGATGTATAAAATATGAATGAACTGTGAACATCATGTTCACATGTAATTCTTATTGGTTTATATTTGTTGTGATTTGATTGGTGGATATATGGTAAGTGAGGTTTAGGTGAACTTAATGCTTGGGGTGCTGACTTGGGGCCCACTTTACGCTACACCTATATGATGAATGGCTTTGTATATCATCATATCATTAATGATTAATGAGTGGTGTTGCCAGGTATTGACAGCATGTAACAGCAGTGGAAAAACAAAATAACTCAAGATGCCCGCTGTGCCACAAAAACTGTAAGGTGTGTAGATTAACCCTATTGTTATTTGACATGTTTCAACTTCATATTTCAAGTCTCGAATTCTTCAATAGTTTTTCCCCTTTTTTTTGGTAATATAAATTTCCAGTGGAATAAAATATTAACTTATACCAGACATAGCTAGCATCTTTACAGGATATTGGCTGTAATTTAATGTTAAATTTATGGTGACAGCTGTAATTTTCTTTTTAGGTGTCATGTCCTGTTTTTGCTTGGAATTGCCGATAAGGCACAAGTATGACACCGGTTTAGCTTAAGCTGCAAATCATACATGACCACTAGCTGTTAATATTAATTCTTTGGTTTAGATCACGCAGCACCTAAAAGGATATTTGCACTTGTCAGAACTAGGGACTTGGTGGGGTATGGGGGTGGGGTCAAGGATATAGTATTTTTCTGCCAAGGTAGAAATATTTTTACCCTAGTTTGCAAATCCCCCTTGGGCACTCAGACTGGTTGTTTCATGCATATTACAAGCCTCATTTTAATAAACTACATTAGCAAACATTTCTTTCACTGATTCCAGGGTTCTGCTGAGTCCTTCCTCATTCCAAGCCTGTCAGGTGATTGACAAACAGATGAAGAAGCCCCTGGATCCCCAGGACAAGGAATATGTAAGTTTGATATAAAGAACCTATTAGTAATACACAAGACTACTCTCAAGGGATGGTGTGTGTTATGACATGTTGTCACCACTGAACCGGTCTGTTGGGAGTGAAGCACCCTTCCTGACATTTAAAGTGTTATCCATACTCAGTAGATACTTACAAATCATCATACTGGTATCTTTCAATTGTTTCTATGACTGAGGGATCCCCAGGGAAGCATTGCAGCTATGGCTCAGTCTGGATTTCATAACCCTCTGTAGGCCTGCATCATTCAGGAGGTGATCCATGCATGGAGTTATGGCTACTCTGTATGCATGCCTGTATCATTGAAAAGATTCATGGAGTTGTGGTTACTCTGTAAGCCTGTATCATTCAAAAGATTAATGGAGTTGTGGTTACTCTGTAAGCCTGTATCATTCAGAGGATCCATGGTGTTTTGACTACTCTGCATCATTCATAGGATCCAGATATAATTCCTTCTTAAGCCTCTTTATTTTGTCTTTTTACCTATACATTTAAATATGCAAATATAATTATATTGTGCTCTATTCCCTTTAGCTGGCAAGTCTAAACAGTATTTTGAGAGAATGGTTTGAGATTAGCAGTCAGGAGAACTCCGAGGTGGAACATGTGGAGGGATACCTCATGTCTCTGGCTGATGTAAGCAAACGGGTCCAGAAGAAGATTATCAACATGGCTGATGGAAATGTAAGAGATAATTGCATACAAGGTCATGAATATGCAACAAGTATTCAAGTAGCATAAAATATATCATTAAAAATTATGCTTGGAATTGAACTTGGTAGAGGTTGTGAACACAATACGCACATGAGGTGAGGGTGTGGCTAGAGTCCAGGGGACAAAGTGCCCTTCAAATTCAGGCCAATGTTGGGGAAAATACTGGCAAATGTTTTTTGAAAATAGTGGAGTTTATGAAAGTTGTACAGCCCTGCATCAAATTCATGTGGCAACACTTAGTTTGTACAAATGTGTTCCGAATGAGCTTTTAAATTATTGTTATTTTGTAGTATTAAAAAGTCATATTTGTGGACAACATTTATATATTTGGGTAAGATTGTACCTCCAACAAATGATATGGCCAATTATTATGGGCTTGATAATCATGATTGCAAGGTAAAGTTGCCATTTCAGCGAGGTTTAGATAAGAGCGCATATACTGGGCATGGCATGTGTCTGGTTTATTGGTTCCTTGCTGAAAGCAAAAGGAACCTATGCATTCAACTTGGCATGTGTGTGTGTGCATGTACGCGTGTGTGTATGTGTGTGACGCTGTCTTGTATACACAATAACTCAATAAGGGAATGACAGATGTTCATCATACTTAGTATGTGGATGAACCATAATGAGTAGATGAACCCTATTGTTTTGGTGCACATGTCATGAATATTAATGAGGCTATGGGGTCAACGGTCAAAATCTTTAAATGCCAATAACTTGGCAACCGAATGTGACAATTTGTTCAAGTTGACAATATATGATAAAATGTAGAGCAAGGAACCATACGCAATTCTGCGAATTCTGGTTCTAGCCGACGCTACCTACAATTGCACAACGTTCTTGGTCAGAGCGAGTGAAACTATGCAAAAAACTGACTTGAAAATTTCATTAATACATGCAAATATTAAATGTTTTAGAACAGGAAGGTTTGATTTCCATATTTTCAATTAGACATATCTGAGTACATTTACTGTAATTTTGCAATATTTCTGATAGCCGATCTCCTAGCCAACTTCTAAACTGCATACAAACTCACAACAGTCTTAGGCTATTAGCTATTAATGGCAGTTAAAAAATAGTCATCTTTCTAAAATTGCCAAATTTGCTCTGATGACCTCAAATGACCTTTGACCTTAAACTTTCTGAAGAATGTGAAAGAAAGTGCCCCTCCTTACTCTAATGACTGACAAATGTTGGTCAAATTCACACGAAAGCTAGAAGCGTTTAAGTGAATTCACTTTTTGTTTTGACCACTGGTGACCTTTGACCTTTCAAGGTCAAAAGTTAATCGCTTTCTAAGTTCCAGTTGACTGTGAAAGTTTGGTGAAGTTTCATCAAGAATTGAGGGTCCCAGAGGGTGAACAAAATATAACCAGATACTCGGACACACACACAGACAGACAGAGAGACAGACAGACATACAGGTAGAGCAAATGATGATCCAATACTTGTGGATATCTGTGATTCGCCATGAAGTAATAATATTATGCCGCCTGCAGTCATATCAGCATGATTCAGCTGGTACAGTATATATGCCATGTTGGCCTACCTGATACATTAAACACATACAGATCTCTTGAATGGTTCTGTTGTTCAGTAAATGTACCAGAGGGAAATCCACTTTGATCTTAGGAAATTAATTTGAAATAATTGACTTCCTTCATTCTGTAACTTGTATGCCTGGGTCAATTCCCCTGGTTCGTAGACTGTGTTAGGAAACAACAAGCCTCTGTTTGAACGACTATTAGGATTTATAGCTAAAAATATCAACTGAGGTGTTCGGGATGGTTCACTTATTAGGGTTGTAGAAAAGGAACCTTGTATGAAAACTTCTTGCTTGTTCGTCTTGATGAATGCTAGCATTATGAGTGTATGCCTGAGGAGCAGAGAAAGGTTTCCTTTATTTACAGCTATTTAATAATTTATTAATTACTCAGTCTCTACTGATGGCTGGAGCAGGCGCGTAGCCAGACTTCTTGGTGTGAGGGGGAAAAATGCAATCAGCGTCCCCAAAATTATTAGCGTAACTCATGCGCGTTGAAATATATCGTATCCATACAAACATATACACATATATGTATATACTTCTTTATATATATATATACGGTACATTAGGGTTTATAACACTCGCGAAAATTTTTTGTACCTCTTTTACAGATTCTGCGAAAATTTTGCTAGATTTGTTATTATTTTCATTAAATTTAGGTCCAAATTAATTAAAATTTGGTGACAAATTAGAACAAAAGGGGGCAAGAATGGGGAGCCACTGTCCCCATTTTGTCCCGCTACGCTACTGGGCTGGAGATAGCTGGATTGTGTTCACAATGCATGGGCCGTTCAGACGGATACTAACCCAGTCTGGGGGTGGGAGTATGGGTATTGGGTATGGGGTAAGGGGGAATTGTGGCACAACTGGGGGAGGGGTGAGGACCCTTTCCAAAAGTGTCCCCACTTATTGTTTCAAATAATGAATTGGTTAATTTCCAACTTGTTGCAGAGTTTATACACATTATACAATAACTCTGTTTTTGAATATTACTGTGCATCCACATAATATTTATTTATACACTGTACATTCCAAACATGATTTTAAGTTTGCTCTTAGCTATATTTCAGTAACCCTACCCTCCTTATGGGTGAAGTGCCAAAAAATGCAAACTATGTAAACATGGATTTCTTTGTGAGATGTTCAAATGATTTGGAACATTTTTCATTCCTTTGAAGTTTCCACCTTGTACCCTCTAAATTTTTAAAAATCCGACTGTAAAAGTACTTGCTTTTAAAGCAGCCACAACCTCCAAAGATTATGTTTTTCTTTCGTTTTTTGTCAATATCTGACTTAACCTTGTCACTCCAAGGTGATATAATGATTTATGGTCTAATAACAAGTATTGATATTCATAACCCCTGTTACATATTTTGAGAATGGATTTGAAATCAAATTAGAAGTAAATTCTAGCCAAGTATCCAACTGTGGTTGTTGAATTAGGTTGCTTGAAGTCTGGGACATGACAAAGAGTAATATTGTGTGTGATATGGTGCAGAGAGGTGTAACAAATTTATGATTTTGATATACATGTAGAGCAGGTGGATTAGCAGGAAATAACCAATGTACAGTACACTAGGGTTGCCTTATCTCCCATATAGGCATCTTAACATGTGCAACCAACCCCCCTCCCCCCCTAAAATGAATTGGCTTCGGCAATGAGCTCTATACAGTAGGTGGAATTAATTGTTGTACAGAAATCTGAACTGCATACACACAATGAGTTTGCGATTAGGAGTCAGACACTAATTAGCCAGAGATTTGTCTTGGAGGGTGTTTTTACATTTATATCATTGTTCGATAGGGAAATACGAATTTACAGGTCTCTAGATGCAAATGTGGTGCCACGTTTGGTGCTTGCTTTCAGAAAGTAGCAACCCTGCCTCTTCCACCACCCCCCGATGGGCAGCTAGGGGACATGACGAGGGGTTGTTTGGGACACTTTGTAATTGCTGAAACGCCAAAGAAACTGCATCAAAGGGGCACCAATATTTGTCCCCTTGGGTTCATGCAATCTCTAGCCTCCCCCTCCCCCGGAGTATTGTTTGTACTCTTGTGACAATTGTTGATAATAGTGAATGGCACTTAAAGGCCAACCGACTTGTAGTGAAACCTATATATAACAATGCTACGATTTTAATTAAATAAACCCCGAAATTTCAACATTAGTAGTTACCTA
>JAODAF010042330.1:0-11723 GCA_027574765.1 Molpadia intermedia
TAAATGTCACACAGGGGATAATTTAAAAACAGTCAACATAGAAATAAAACTCTTATATACTGGGCATTTGAAGACTTGCAATTAATTTTATCTACTAGCTAGAGTGATATTATTATCAACATTGGGGACTGAATTATGCCTAAGCATCTTATTCATCAATATATGTACTACCAACTACCACAGAAATGTTTTAGATATGTTGGCTTTAAGGATAACAAGTTGTTTTGTTAATATTGCCATTTGAACATTTGATGACACTTTCAGTAAAATATTCAATTAAAATTTGTTACCAAGTGAAATATATATCCACTGCACTATGTGCCGAATATACGAAGCATGCACTGTATCTCTGAGCGCTGCCATACCGATGACAGAAGTTAACAAACCAGTTTTTCTGACATTTATCCACTCCGTAAAGTTGCTTAGTTATAGCACTATACTTTAGTTAATACTAGCTTATTGGGTGCGGAAATTCCCCCCCCCCCCCCCCTCCCTCTCTTCTCCCACAAACACTTTCAAAATTGTTCTGAGTGCTGCCTTACTTCCTGGGTACTCATTCTTACTCTTAGCAACTCATTTTGTTCTGACACTCTTGGTGGTCTGACTAGGCTAAAGCCTAAAAGTTTCCCATTTATTTGCCATTTTCTCTATACCCAAGAGTAATGGAAGTCTCTCAGATTAGTTATTCTTAGACAATTCCTGGTTGAACAATAAATTTGTTATCCCTATCATTTAAATAAAATCATAAATATATTTCTCTGAGAATCAATTGTGATAATATGGACAAAGCTGTCTTGTCAGGTTTAACCATACAAAGAAACTTTTATGGCAGAATCCGTGGTAATAGAACATGTTTTGAAATATCATAAATTCCTGTTAATTCTTTTACTTTTGATTGCTCCAGGGTGCATTCAAATTTACTACTTAATATAACTCATAAATCATTTCATAAGCGGTTTATTGGAGGTCTGGGTAATATCTGATTATGCGGGTTGTAAACTTGAACCAGGTGAGACAGAATCTATATATAGTATCCTCCAAGCAATTAATGTTGACATGATTTGGAATATACTCTGATAGGTGACATACATGTATGTATCATTCTCTATAATGCCTGCTCTAGCCTCTATGTCTGTATCCCTACAGTATGTATTAACTACAGCTATGTACCAGTGAATTTACTCCATTTATTCCTTACCTGTCCCTAATTACACTAATGAACTCTTGGTAAAGCTTTAACATCTAAATAGTGCCCTCGATGTCCAATGACGTCCAATGTGGTAGTGTTTGAAATTTCTGGATGATTTAGGTGGGAATACTCAACTCGTAAGACCCACTACACCTTGGTGCCCACTTCTGAAGTAAATTCGACTCAAACCAGGTAAGTTTGGGGAAATTGGAGGAATTGGAGAGAAAAGATTGACTAGAATTTATCAATTTCTTTAATTCACCGCCAAGTATAGGTTCTAAAAAACGATCATGATCTTTAATTTAATATTGACATGATTTAATTTGAAATGTGATGTGTGTAGCAATATGATGACTGTATCGAAAAGAATGCCTGTTTCACATTTGTATTCCTGTGGTATGGATTAATATACAGTCATGTAGCTGTGATATGGGTCAAGAAAGGATTTTACATATTTCTGGATCTGGAATTTGAAAAGTATAATTTTTTTAATAATTGTTCATTTTGAAAGAAATAAATTGAATGTAATTGATAAATTCTTTTAAATTCTATGAAAGATGAATCCTAAAATGAGCTAAATCCACTTACACCTTTATCTACATGAGAAGTGAGATGGTTTATAAACCAACCAAATCTTTTAAAATAAGGCTATAGGGCAGGTTTCACTTTTATGTATTCGTTCTGTGATTGAAATTTTAGTTGAGGTTTTTGAACAAAAGTGAATTGAAAGTAATTGTAAAAAGTAAAAAGTAAATTCACAAAAGTGAATTGATCATTTATTTTAATTCTACCAAAGATAGATTTTGGAAAACTTGCTTTTCCGTTTCACTAATATATATACAGTAGGTATCTAACAATATTCTAGCATATTTCGGGCCAAAGAGATTCTGATTCTGATTAAATTGGGTCAATTCCATACTACCTTGCCACTTTACAATCCAATGGTACATGTTACTGTATGCTTTGGGGTTACACACCGAGACTTTTATATTGCAAGATCGTTAAAAATAAGTCCTTGTAAATAGCCAGGAATGTTAAAAGTCTTTTGAAATATTTTATTCTTGGTATGATCATACAAAGCACCTTCTCTCAAGTTCTACTTATTGTAGTTGGTATTTCTTACCATTGATCAATGTATTATAATAGTGTTAACAAGTTTGAACTGTGTATTAAACTCAATGCTAGCCACTAGCATGTATGTTAAACTGTTAGCAAGCACAGAGAGTGTGGTGAACCTTAATTTGACTTTTAAATGTATTCCTCCCACAGTTTTTAGCTGCTTAATTTCTAACTTTTCTTCTCTGTAGCATCACTAGGGTAATATAACCTTTACACATGCTAAATAAGATTGCTTGAAATGTATTTAAGCTAGAGGCTTAATAGACTGTACAACTGTATAAATCATAGGATGACTTACTGTACATCATATATGGTGACATGAAACATGATGTGGATATGAGCATTCACAGCACTTTAATACTGGTACTTACCCTGCTCACATCCAAATAGCATATATTCTTACCTACTACCTAGCTAGCCTAATTATGGAAGGAAGAATGGGCACACTCCCTGGCAATACGGGTCATTTATCTGCTACCCATAATGCCACACACGCCATCTTTCTTACTTCCACTATTACGAAAACAATGGACAAATTACGTATCGGGAAAACCGGCAATTTTCATTGGATTTTGTTTGTGGTTTCTTCCCGTTTTTGGATTATACTGGTTTTTCGACTTTGGACCTAGAGTGGACTGTGAGAAGTCGGAAAAAACCTTAAGTATCCTCTTTACACACGTTTTTTAGGCCTCTTCCATGCCATTGGTTTAAAAGAGCCTATACCGCTAGCCGTATTACGTGTGTTTGCACACTCCGGCTGACTTTCATTAGCCATTGTTATTGTTATAATTGTATATAATATGAGAATTAATCAAGTTATTGTAATTGTATTGTAAACATATTGATGTTGATTTTTAGTACCTGGAAAATACCTGCTTAAAGAAATGTTTGACTCCCTTTATACTTAAAGTGTTTATACTTACATGTCATTTCTTTAACCTATGTCTTTCCTTACCATTCATTTGTCAGTTTGCAGATAGGGTAACATAGCACCAATACCACTGGAATATTATCCCCAAGTTATCCATGATTCCTCCTCATGGCTCAAGTATCAAATCAAGGGATTTTAATAGGAAAGTTTTGGTATTATGGTCATGTATATATACATAAATATCCAACCCATATAATTGAGGGATATGCTGAAGTTGTATACTTCTGTGAGATATATCTTAATATACTGTACCATGCAAAGAGTATCAAACCTACTGTAGCATTGTGTAAGGGTTTTAAACAAAGGTGGATTGTATGGGTTAATTGTAATCCTAGTGGATATGGGTGTTAAATCTAGTGGATTGCAAAATATAATATCAACTGCCATGCATAATTTCTCTCAACAGTACATGTTACACACATACAAACAAAATACTCTGACCACACATCCAAAATAACAAACTTTAATAGTTTTATACCTCTTTACAATTGATCCTAAAAATATTCATAGCCATGACAGTATCTGTAAGTCATATTTGAGTATTTTCATGCTTAAAAACCAATTTTCTTATTGGAACCTCTTTGGAGAGTTCTAAGTAGGATATGGCTGGCTCCCTTAGTGCCTCATAATATACGCATCCTTCCATATACTACCAGACAACGCAATCAACCAGTCTCTTCAGCTTTATCGTTTAATCAATCTAAATTTCTAATTCTAGCCTTCAGGAGAACCAGTTTGTACTGGTATTAGTTTATGCTATGTAAAATAGTCAAAGTGTCCAATTTCACAGGGTGGACACAATGTCTGCCAGTCAGTGAGTAGATGTTGCAAACTTTCAGACTTGTAATTTAAAATAAGTTATGGATTCATTTAGATTCTGTAAACAGACCAAAAACCCTGATGTAAACTCATTTGGGTGAGTCATTCAGTAGAGAAGGCCTGGTTTTTAAACTTTGCTGATTTGTGGATCTCGAATTTCACTTGACAATCAAAGAGAAAATCAATGGAGACAATGCGGAGAAATAGAAATAGAGAGAAGTACCAAGCTGTTCAAATTAATCTGCGCTGGTTGTCGAGTGCAATATATGACACCGATGGATCCTGAGTTCCTGTAAATGTGTGGTATGTTAGGGCTTCAAATATTAAAGGCTACAGAAAGGCATAACTGAGCATTTATAAGGGCATTTAGCATGCTATACCTAAATGGACAAGAAAACGCTGTTGTGATATATGTTGATGTGTGGGCATGGGAGGGAAGTGATGTTGTGATATATTTTCTGCCATTTGACTCAGTACATACTTTGGGGAGGATGCTGTAGAACGATGACAACATTGAGGTCACTATGACCACTGACCACATTAATTGATAGCACTTTGCCATTGCTGCTGTCAATATTTCATGCCCTAGCAAATTAGCAATCACCCATTTTTGGTTACCACAATTGTTTATATGAATGTGGATTTGTGAGCCAATGTGAAAGGAATTTTTGGCCATCCAAGTAATAACATAGCATCTGAGCTATGAATTTACTGAAGATGAATTATCGTGGATCAATAAAAGCGAGTTTACCAAAGTCTAGTGGAAATTGCAACAGAGAGTGTGCTTGCTCAGTATAGCATGTGACCTCAAGTGCTTTCTAATTTGATACAGTATCACCCAAGTTGGAGTAAATGCTTTTGAACTCTATTCTGTCTACATGTACTTGGAAGGACTTTACAAACTCTTATAACTTGATCATAAATCCAAAAAATGTTTATCTGGTCACTGTCATAATTTTTTTTTTTTTTTTTAAATTTATATATATTCTAGTTCACTCTAATGCCAATCAATCATATCTGTCATATTGAGCTAATGAGCAATTTGTGCAGGCGGTAGAGTGCGGTTTAATATCTTAATCAGGTGTCTGCCATGCATGTTCATTTGATTTAATTATTGATACCAATATTCAGTATAAGATGTAGGCCAAATGCAACTATCCATTCTTAGATTTGAAATTACAGGAATATAATTAGTTTTAGGGATTCAAAGAAATAAGTCTAGGAGCCAATCTGAATATGAGTGACATTAATGTAAAGGCATGGCACATTAACCACACAATGGTTTATCTGTTTTGTCGTTACACATGCGTTAGTCCTTGTGTTGTTAATCACCCCCATCTGAATTATTATATCTGTGAAATGTATGCAATTTGAAATACACTTATTATCGATCACAGTGTCACCGCAGTACATTAGTGTGTAATAATGTGGTTCTAGTCATTATTTTCCATGTTGTGCTTGTGAATTTACAGTTTTCTAAAAATTATATTTGATGGGAGGTTATTTTATTCACAAATGAAACCAAGATCCAACAAGGGATGTATGAAATGTTATGTTCTATTTTTTATCAGTGGTGTGTAAACATTTTATTCATGTTGTTCTGTAACACCTCCATTCAATAAATAATGAGAATTTCTTAACATATAATCAGTTCAAGGATATCACCATTTTGCATCTAAGCCACCTTAAATTAAACAAAAATTTCACAAAGGGGAGGGGTCCCCTTAGACCCCTCCCCCAGGACAGCATTCACTGTGCATAACTGGTTGTGGGCCCCTCCTAGTGAAAAATCCTGGATATGCCAGTATTTAATTATGTTCACCTTCATCATATTGGCTATTTGTAGTAGCATTGAACAAAAGGGACTTCAAATCTTGACAGCAGCACTGACATCCCTTCCACACACACATTGTTTACTGTGTGTGTTAATGCAAAGGAAAGTTTGTTTAATATATACTGTATATGCACATAATTTGGTTGAGAAAAGTTTGGCACAGATCCTACTGTTAAAAAGCTTTGAAAATTCTTTATACCTTCTGAATAATATTTTTATTGGCATATGAAACCATGAAGCACAGCAACAAGGAGATATTTGGATCGTGCTAGCCAAGCATTTTATAGATTTTTCCAACATGAAAGATTATTAATTGGGTTCCCAACCATTGTGAATTTATATAAATGTTAAAACCTTGTTAGGGTTTCCATTTGTCACCTATCAGATGAAACAACTTCTTTACTCCCCAAATACTGTACTATAGTAATATTATGTCTATGTGCATATTATTAAGTGCTTACACTGCTGGCAGGAATTCTAAAACATTTGATTTGTATGGATATACCGCTTTCATTTACTGCTTTAAAGTAGTAATCATTTGAGGGAAGAATCACCTTGAATTGAAATTACGTGATTAATACAGTTCCCTGAGAATTTTCACGCCTTGTGAATGGACCATTCACAAGTAGTAGGAGGAAACGACAAGAAAAAATCATCATAATTGAAGAAAGATACCGGAATGCATTGCCTCTGGGAATAGGCTGAATTAGAAATCAACTGGACATTTTAATCACCTTGCTTACATTGATGATTGGGTGAGGCCCCAACCTTTCTAGAATATATTTGATAGAGGCAATTATCATAGACCAGTGTTAGCCGCATGAAAGTTAATTGTCCGGAGATAGATGAAGCCAGAATGAAACAAGGTAGCTCCATCAACACAGAAACAGCAGCACTGAACAAGCTAGAACAAGCAAGACAGTTTACTATACTACCAACATGTGACACAACATTGTAAACCGTAGTCATATGAATCATTCCAGAACAACAACGACATCTTTCAATATTAATGTCCCTGTCTCCATCAACACAGAGAAACAGTATCACTGAACAAGCTAGAACAAGCAAGACAGTTTACTATGCTACCAACATGTGACACAACATTGCAAATCCTGTTTGGTCATACGAATCATTACAGAACAACAACGACATCTTACAATATCCCTGTCTCCATCAACACTGCGAAACAGCAGCACTGAACAAGCTAGAACAAGCAAGACAGTTTACTATACCAACATGTGACACAACATTGTAAACCTGTTTAGTCATACAAATCATTCCAGAACTACAACGACATCTTACAATGTCTCTGCCCACTTAATTCTACATCAGGAGTAACCAATATCAACCATAAATACAAAACTATCATAATTTGAAATCGGCTTGTTATTTTCTTTAATTATATTAATTATAGAAAATTTAATTTCTGTATATAGACATTATCCCGTAGCCATGGTTACTATAGATCTCATTTGTCTCTTAATCTCTGTTCACTTACATGTACACTGACATCAGATTTTAATCATGGAATTGAAGCAAATCCTAGTTTTAACTGGTTTTAAGTAGGTCCAAACAGAGCTACAAATGTAAAAAGTACAAATTGTTCTCTATACCAATTAACTAGAAGGAAGAAGTACTGCAGCCCAGGTCAAGAGATACAGTGCAAGAGAGGCGCATAAACCAGGTAAATGAGTCAACAAACTTTTGGTTCCTTTGAGGCGGCATGTTTGTTTCAATACTTTTTTTGCTATTGTTTTAGATAAACAAATATGACATTTAACGCTGCAATCTAGAGTATTTATATCATGCTTGTGAAACTCAATGGTAGAATGGAAAATAGGGAATTATGGTTCTCTATGATGATGGCAGTATTCCTCTTTAGGAATTGAATGTTCTACGGAGCAATATACATGCTAATGCTTTGAGCTACACATGGCAGATTAGTGCAAGAGCTCTAATAAATATCCAGACCATGCTGTAATACATAAAATGCCTACCAAAATGTCAGCCTACCAACTGAATTGGTTAAAACCACAAAACTGATTTCAGGAAAGAGGCAGAAGAAAAACTATCCTTGCTTATATACTTCTACTGTACTGTATTTGTCTGTATAGCATATTCAAACTACTAGCTATCTCTGATGAAAAGTAGTCACGTTAATTCACCTCTATTCGGCTGTATATATGCAGTGAGAATTGGACGATGGTATGTTTAAGTGGTAACTGAACAATAAAATTAATTATATCAGGTCCATCCCTAGTTTTTCACAATAGGGGGTTTGCTTGCCCACAAGATTAATGTTTGTGAGTGAGACTGAAAAAAGCTGAAGTTAACATACCAAAACTTACTAGGCCAACAGTTTTTACTGTTTGACCATGATCTGAAGTTCAAAATTTTCACAAAAAAATTGTGAATTGTACAGACAGCTGGAATAGAGATCTACATGTACTGACATGTCAGAAGGTAGTATTGATATTCGGGGATGGTGGTGCTTGAACCCCAAACCCCATCTATACATGTAGCCCTCACCAATGGTATAGTCAGGGCTCTGATCATTGGAGACAACAATGACTGCCAACCCTCCAGATTAATCGGTGCATTTAACTCCTCAAACTCTGGATAGCCTCTACAGTGCAAAACTTTGCGGTTGTCCCTCAATCTTCATCTGCTGTCCAATTGTGGCATCTGTAGGGTGTTCTTATTGTCATCGCAGCAATCAAACATTTCTGTATCGGTCTGCTAAATTCTTGGGTAGCAGCACCAGTTGATGAGCTCTGTGAAGACCTGTATGCGTTTTGCTCTCTTATGCTACAAACACTAGCAATGAGCATTGAAGTGTTAGACAGTACAATGAATAAGCAATGCATTTCATTGATTAGGTTTCACTATCAGCAAACTCACCATGGTTCTTGTTTGGTTCTAAATTTATTCAATTGATTTCAAAATATCTACTGGTCATAGTCATGTTCATGGTTCTTTTGTCACTGAATCTTATCTTCTGCAACTCCAAAACACTGCCCAAAAAAGCAGGAATATTGATTAATTGTAAAACCTGCCTAGGTGGATAAAAACTGATATTTCAAATAGGCTGAATTTTAGGATGGTGCTTTTTTGGTTGTTGGTTAAAAAGAACCAGAATAGACAGGATTTTCATCCAAGAACCATGGTGAGTCTGCTCATAGTAATTAGTTGGTTTAGTTTTGGGACATCCCCATCTTTCATGTTTATGTTAATTGACACAATTTTTGGTTATTTAGTCCACAATTATGAATAAGGAAATTACACTGACACAGTAGAATTGATAAAACAGATTTGACCACGCATGATGTGATGACAAAAGCTGTAAAATGCCTGAAACATCATTGACAATGACAAATACAACTCGTAAACGATTGGTACATGGTATTTTAAAGAACCATTTCCTTTATCCTTAACATCTTTTGTCAGAGGCTACTTGAGCCAGGAAGAACTATAGACAAGGCCAAGGTGGCACGTGCCCCCACCACCAAGATGAGCCATGTAAGACTTTACTACACAGTGCTTCTTATAACCCAAAATATATGGGTGTGTGCTCTTTTGAAAAGTAGACTGACTCTCAAAAATTCAGAGTGTAGCTATATGTGCCTGGAACATGGGTGTCATAAAGTGCTACACACGAGTAAATAATGCCCAACCGTTGGACATTATGAGGAACCACCATGATTAGACCGCCCTCAGTTTATGTTGTCATTACAAAGCTTGATACATATGGCTAAAAATAACTTGAGCAAGGCCGTGGCATAAACAGTATAACTTATATAACTCCAGACTGAGGAGGACTGCAGAGCTTGGAATGTGATATGACAGATTGTTACCTATATCTGCTACAGATTAAACAAGTACTACTTTACTGGTGTGAATTATTAGCACTCAGGACCGAGAGAAATGCATTGAAAATAAACACCTCCAATCAGAGATAGTCCAATCAATTTAAGTGAACATCTGAGATTAGATGATTAGTACAATACGATCAGTTTTCATTCACTCCATTTGGGGGTGGGGAGATAATTCCCAAGATGTGGTCTTCTGACCGTCCCATAGCCATTACCACAAATCCATAAGTTTTCATCAATTCATTTGTAGGGGGTGGGGTGGGGAGAGGGGTGATAATGTCCAAGAGGTGGTCTTCTGACCCCTCCCCATCCACCCACCATTCCTATGCACTTGATGAGCTTACTTTTTGAATATTCTATATAATTTAAATTCACTCTTTTCTTAATTTTAAATTGGGTTCAAACAATATTATCTACTTTTATATGAATAAATGATAAAGGAATTATACCAAATATGCCTAATTAAGAATTTCATTTCAATCCAACTTTACTTTCAATAATGAAGAATTAATGTTATTTTCCCTACAAGTCATGATGAACTCGTTCTCAAAACGGTGGTTGCTTTAATACACACTGGAACCCAAAACTAATTGGGAATGGATAGTTGGCTAAACATTTTGCAAACCAATCTAACAAAGAAGATACCATGGAATGTTTGGGGCTCGGATGTCTGACCACGGCACCGATTATAGAGACATTGTAGACAAAAAACAGTTGAAATGAAACCAAACGTGAACCTTAATTAAAAGTGATCTCCCGGAGTGGGTAGAAACTTTAGAATGCAGCAAGATATAAAGAAACATTGGCATTGTCTGTGGATTAAAAAGAAAAAGTATTGGGTTCAAAGTGACGGTTAATGTAGACATATCTAGAATGGCAAGACAGTAGAAAATGGAGATGGTGGGGGGTCATAAAAGATGATAGTAGCTGAATGTAGATATAATAATACATAGGATTGGTCAAATCACTGTTCAGCTCGTAGAACAACGCCAATTGTAACAGCAAAATTGCCAAATTTATCGTTGGGTAAAAATTACCTTATAGATTATTTATGGCTTTCCCAGGGATGATGGTAATGGATGAGGGCATGGTTGGGGACTACAGCTGTCAACCTTTCTGCAGAATGTTACTTAAATGAATCTTAACTTGTACGTACTTCAAAACTCGCGTTTTGCCATCACCAAGTTTTGCTCAAAGTTCATCCCCCCACTTGAAAATGGGACACCATCCCTGTGGCTTAATGACTTTATATAAGTTCTTATCATTAGGAAAACTTTCATATATGTGAAACATATATTCCAAAACTATGTTGTTTTTCCACCGTAGGTTCCGATGTTTGGCTTGATTGACAAAATGTACTTTCCAGATGTATCACATCTGAGCCTCTCCTGAATATGACAATTTTCTCAACCCTAGGGTTAGGGTTATGCTAAGTTGTCATAAAACTGACCTGGGAAAAATATTATTGTTACCAAAATAGATAACATTCTTAATAGGTACTTGTTGGTTGGTTTAATACTCTGGTGTCAGAGTGCTAGATATCCCTCAGGGAAACACATATAGTACTAAGTAGTCTGTGATAAACATAAAACTCTGTAACAAATATTTGCTGAAAATTTGAGAAAGCTATATGCTTGTTGTCAAACAATATTTTATATTACAGTAGAAGGAAAAGATGACCCTAGACAGGTATTATGCACTGAGGGATGGTATGGTGAAGTTGGTTGCCATGGGCGCTATATATACCACATGGAAAATAGGAAGATAATAATAGTTCATTTGTATCCAAAGATAATGTTGTAATGCAGTAGACTCAATCATCTTGCCTTGATCATGACCTTCTAATTTGCATTAATCATTTAATGGAATATAGTGCCTTTTCCGGCAATCTGGGAGGTAGTTTTAGCAAAAAAATTCCTTTGTACTCTACGCGCCAAGCGAAAGTGGCGCTCCGCTTAG
>JAODAF010042552.1:0-11712 GCA_027574765.1 Molpadia intermedia
CATTGGACCATTATCATGTTAGGTAATACTTTTGATCATGAGTCTCTCATTGTGAAAAGTTAAGTACATTAACAGCATTTTTTCGTTGACATAAGCGACCAAATTATCTTCATATGATTTGTTTGTTTTCAGCCAAGTTTTGCACCTTTCTAAAATTATGTGAGTAGCCCAACATTTAATAAATTATTGAAAGTCAAAAGAGACTTGAGATCTCAAAATAACGGATGTGTAAATGCAACTTTCAACGCCCGGGCAGTGTCTTTTCCGACTATCTAGGAGTATTGTTTGGAGAAAAAAATGTGTACGCAACGCGCCAACCGATGGTGGCGCTACGCTTAGATAGTCTCAAGTAGTGAGTTAGGTCTATTGATTTTGCCCCCACTTGCGAAAATTTCTGCGGACGCCAATGCTAATAACCACCATAATGTTTAGGCCTACGGTAACTTTACACAAAATGCCATCTTTCACACTGATTTAGTAAGCGAGTCCGGACTCGAGTCCGTTTTCTGTTGGACTCGGATGCGACTCGGAGTCAAGACCGGTTGAGCCCATATGTGTGCAGTTTAAAATATTTAGTAGTAGTGTGTAGTGTGTGTTATATTATACGAACTTCTTTTAATCTATTGCTGACACTTTTATAAATGGAATTGATTGGGCGGCGGAGTTGGAAGAAACATGATCATACGAAGCATGACTTGGATCAAACCTCGGGCAAACTGGATTCGGATTTACCTCTTAGCGCGATCTAGGCCCTTCTGGATGCTATTCTGTCATGAACTCACATTCTATTGTTCGCATACATATAACAGCTAAAACCTTGTTTTGCTTTCATTTCATTATTTTACTTTGTACAGCACCAGTACACGTGTCGACTGAAGAAACGTAAGTGAATATATTGTTTACATAATACAAGAACAAAACAATAAATAAACGATAAAAAATCTTACGCTCCAAGCCCAAATATATATTTCCTCACGAACAACCCCTCAACATTTCCTAACAGTCACTTGTATACTCAACATATAAATCCCCACTCAGGACAAAACCCATGCAGTCAGATTCAACCAATGGTTAAAGCTGAAATGGATAGGCCCGAGTGATATCGTTTAGATAATACAATCTGTAGGCGGGATTGATAGCGGTGGAGCTGAAATTACTTAGCTGTATAACGCTGAGTTGCAGTGGCAAAGTTTGGAAACGTACACATTACTGGCATTCAGTTTCTAGGTAATTCGAAAAAGCAGAGACAAAAGGAAAGAGCAACCCTATGCATTTCTCTCTTTCCTTTAGCGTTCAAGATTTTATTTTCTACAGCTGTCGTGTGGTTTTCACTTTTCTACGTACATGGCTGATTACATTTCGAAAGAGGAACAGGCGCATCAGCCTGTTTCAAAGTTATTTATTTTGTTATCTTTAGCATCAAGTGAATGTTAGTATGGCTATCTGCTTTCGCTTTCTGTTCAGACGTGCACTGGATTTTCATATTTATCCACCAGGGAAAGAGTCGTCCTACTTAATTATTCCCAAAGCAAATAGTTGATTTCGAATAACGAACAGAGTGTATAGACACATACTTAACCACACTAAATTACCAATACCCGAAGGGGGTTAGTGGGGATTTTACAATTGAAATGCGAGTACCACGCCGATTAGCGTGTTAATAGCAACTTGTTTTAATAATTGCTTTCGCCGTAATGCGTTTGATATTCTTATTATCAGACAAATATCAATACGTTACATGAAATAATATTGCATAAATACAACTTTTTCCAACTGGTTCATCTTATGAGCTGCATAATCTATTTTTGCAATGAATTATTTCTCAGCTATTGTATGTGTTGGCTGGTCGTTTTCATTATCATAGCTACATAAAATATGACTGATTTTCTGAATATGAAGAGAGTGGACAAATAATACACAGATAAAGAAATAAGATGAACTAAACAAGTAAAGGGGTAGCAAAATCCTACAGGCGGTTGGCTGATCTACGCCACGAAGGTGCGAAATGTAAATATGACATAGAAGAAATGTTGTTTGCATAATTTCATATGTACCGTAAATAAATGATCAGTTGTAATGAACAACATTGCTATGTTTTTCTTCTAATTTGTCGACTAACGTGTTGAATTTAGTTTGTAGTCTACCACAATTATGCCTATGTATCGGAATGATTCTTACTGCTATATTTCACAGAGCGGCGTTTGACAACTTGGCTGATGCTCCTGAAATCATTGATCAAGTTGTATCTACTTCAGGGTCAACAAACGGTGAGTTTACATAGTTAAGGTGAATACTTAAAATAATATATTGAAATGAATATTAAGGCTGCATCATTGTATCAAGAAGCAATTACGTTACAATACAGATTTCTTGCTATGTGCTAATTATCGGTTTACCAATAGCAAACGAGGGAAATGTCAGGGTCAGGTGACATTATTAAATAATGTTTTTTTATATCAAATCACACTTTGAAAAATACAAATGTGTTGGTATATTTTGCCACATGTACTGGCACATTGTGTGCGCCTTCATTGAATCCCTACCCACCCCAAAATATGGGGTATGTGTTATCTACTCTCTGAATCACTTTTGGAGTGAAAAACACTAACAATATCGACCGTTTTTGTAATTTGCTATTTGTTGTAGTAGTAATAGTAGCAGTAATATATTGTCTGTAGTAATTAGGTTACGATTGATGTGTTATCGGGATTCGGCTGGGTTAATGAGGGTTCTCAGAAGACTTGTACATGCATGTTGCTGTTTACTTCTTTATTGATTTCATGCTAAATTTAAAAGTATAACTGCAGCTATCGGAAATTAACGAATTAATCTTGTCCGCTCCTCCCAACCAAGAAGTGTAACAAATTGTTTCGATACATTGTTGGTGGCATAGAAATCGAATGTATACTTGGACAAAGGAGTGTCAATTGTTACAATTACACTAGGTCTGGATAGGTTAAGGTAGTTATTGACAGTCAGCATATAGTGAAGCATAATATCATATCGTGGGTCCAACGACCACAAGCCCAACAATTCCCTCAGATCCACTGATTGTACCTGCTCAAGGTAGCAATTAGTATAATTTGATACTATTTGAGACTTTAAAGGTAACAATATTCGAAAGCAAAACAAATCTAAACGCTAAAGGCAGAAATATGTCACCATGTATCAGAGTGGTGTCATTGTTACAATTACACTATAGTTAGGCATGTATTTACACACAAATTATAAAGAGGTAATCATGCTTGTAAAATAATTACACAAATAAATAATTGCACCGACTGTTTATTATATATATATTTTCTCTAGTAATTAAGAAGAGACCTTTGACGAATTTGACTATAAATGGATATTCGAGTATTTATCGTAATATTACTTAGTTTCTATTTCTGTCTCTAATTATAGCGAGCTGTCTCATCCCCGTATGTGATGTCTGGAAGCGTCTTCATCAGTCTAATAGACTAGACTGTGGCTTAAAACTAAATGCCCAGAGGACACAGGAAGACATTAACACGTATATTGAGTCATCCTTCCTAGACGGAGACTACAAAGACAGGTTTATTGTCAGAGGAGTCTCGGGTACGACATGTTATTTTATCTTATTGACCAATAGCTCATAGTATAGGAAGGCAATATTCTGGGCAGGAATATAGTTCAATATTTGAAATCAGGGTGGCTCAAACAGTTTTAGGTTTCTTCCTACAATGTACAAAGTGTGTTATATCAATTTGTTAAATCCTGGCATAAATGATTGCATAGTAGGCCTAATATGTTTGATAATATATCATTTTATTATTTTTACAGGGCTAGCCAAGTTAGATCATCTCGAATACTTCAGACGTTTCCAGCTGAAATTGATCAATCTGAATCCTCACACAAATATATTAACGGTATTGGGTTGTTACACCGACAAACGTAAGTCATCGTTTCTTTTTTATATTAATGGGTTCTATTAGCGATGTCACTCACCGAATGATGCTACTTCTATTATTGATGGGAGACATGTAAAAATATTTTGCAAAGGGATTTGTGCCTCAAAATACGGACGAAAACTAAAACCGTCATTCCTTCAGTGTTATAATTTGGTTCCATACACATGACCTATGGGCATATGCTCCCTTCCATAAACTTACTAATTATTAAAATAAATTAACAATTCGTATGTTACAGAAGAAGGTACCGTACTATTTTTTTTGTCGCGAATTGCTCATGTTTCCTATTGCAGCAGCGTAATCTGTCATGTAGTTAATGGTGTGTATACAAATACACTATACACAAAGGTCGTATTTTATTGCTATTCGCTTTCAAATGTAGATGTTTACGTTTATTTGTTTTACCTCCAGTACCTTATCGGATCTGCTACGAGTATTTCAAGAACAAAACAGTCAAGGATTACATAGACAAAGATTATCAAAACGAGCAGAACGCAAAACACAACACCTTACGCGCCAACAAATTAATCTGTATTGCTGAGCATGTCGCCAAAGGAATGTTATTTTTGAAGTCGAACCAGGTATGTTCTAGAGACCTTTCAATCGTTTATCTTAAGATAATATCACAAAACATTATAACGAGCGATAACGTCCTCTAACGAGATGATATTTGAATAATAGCAATGCACAATTACAAGCGGGTGTTACTCTTTGCCAAATCATTACGGACGTGGGTATTTTTGTTAAAGTTTGATCACTCTTCTTAATCCTAGCTTGATCACGTGGGTCTCAGAGCAAAGAGGGTGCTCTACTTCGGAGCCAGCAACTGTAAACTCTACGACTTTTGTTTACAAACGGAGTCACAACAACTATCAATGGCTCTCCTGGAAAAGGTCAGTATTCAATTTTAAACAACTCGTCAAATCGAAGACATACTTAGATTGCGTGGTTATATTTTCCCAAACGCACTATATAATTACGATTAAGAAAGAATATTATGTTAAAAATAAACGAAGAAGAAGAAGAAATGAAAAAAAGATCTATTACACTTTGTAATCAGGACTAAACTATTTATTTTCATCTGAAGATGGTTTGATAAATAATGAAGCTGCAATTTTTCATATAAAAATAAGTAAGTCATGATGATGTCGTAGGGTTAGAAATCCCGTATTTTATTTTGACAAGTATAACAAGTATTTGCTTGCATGCAAATTCTTTTAATGAAATGTTCAATGAGTTTGGCATCTCAACGATTGATGTAAATTATAAAGGAACCACCTTTTAGGAACACAGTAGATTACACAAGCCTATAACGTGTCAGCCTAAAATGATTGCAGGATGTGATAGATAAGACAGGTGTAGCATACACTAATGTGTTTACTCTCTCTTTTCATGGGCAACACGAAATGAAGTATAATGTACGGTGCATACATTATATTTACATGTTATAAAAAAAGGTTCTTTACATGTCTGTCGTTCTCATTCGCATGAACTAATGCGTTACAAGTTACTAGACCGGTTACAACACGCGCTCGGTATTTCAGATCAAACCTTCTCTTTTGTAAATTTATTAAGAAAGAAATGGTGTTGTCACTTTTAGTTACAGTTGCCTTTTAAAAGAAAGATACATGTACCAGTATTTTTACATCCGGTCTCACGCATATTTATTACTAGACGTCTCTCGTGGTTCCATGTATATCTACAAGTATATCTGCAACTCAATCTGAATGATCTCTTGTTGTGTTACCTTAGAATGAAATCGTTCCATGGCTGGGCCCTGAAGTCGTTCTTAGCCGACACTACACCAAACAAACAGACACGTGGGCATTCGGAGTGCTTCTATGGGAACTCTGGTCTGGAGGTAAAGAGTCACTTGTAATATCATATAATTCAAACGAATTTGTATTTAAAGTTAAAATATCTACATGATTTAATCAATGGTAATCCATGCAATGGTGAGTTAAAGTTGAATACTGAATACTGAATATGACAGAACAATGGTATATACTTGATCGACTGTCATGTATTAATCCTCTCTGTAGGGACTTTGGCAAGCCAAATGCCAATAATTAGATAAACCAGGATTATCGACCGAAAATCCAAAGCCAGAAGCTGAAAGTAACTTAAGTGGAAAGCTGCATGTATGTTTCAGATATTCTGTTAACTGACTAATGTCAATTAACGCGCGTTAATAGCGCACGTAAACGCATGATTGAATTAACATACAATTAAGTAAAGCCTAGATCCAACCGCTTGTAATAGCTTTCAACGTGTTTAAATAACTACTGCAACATAAAAGCAAGTCAAAACAATTTCCAGAAATAAACAATATATCTTCATCACAATGACAACAACATAATAAATCTGTTATTGATATGTAAAAGACATCATGTATCCTTCTATATTTATATGTAATATATAGCATATATCTGTTGGATTCTTTTATATCCAATATTGTCAATCCCTAAAAGTTAAATTTATAAAGAGGAAATCTAACATTTTTTAGATTATGTGAAATTTGGGTAAAACATTTACGCTTATGTTATATATATATGTAGTATAATATCAATCGATAAAATACTCATATTACCGATGGTCACTTACCATATAATTACAGGTAAGACGCCTTACGATAAATGCCTCGAGGTTGCGAAGGAGATGCAAAAGAACAATTTCTTGCAGCAACCCGAAAAGTGTCCTGATACCATGTGAGATATTTACTTACAATATGTAATTAAAATTGTATTGTAATGTATTTGGTTTCCCGTCATATATACACATTACTCTCTATTTACAATTAATTATAACGGTGATCCATAAAATTCGTCTGATCTACCCCTTTTCTAAATTTTGTTTTTGTGTGGATGATATGATTTTATACCTTTTTTAACAATACTTTAAGAAAGGATTTATTTATCTATAAACTTGCATGAAGCAAAACATATACTGCTTTTAAGACTTGTAGAAGATCTTCAGTTTTAATCTGAAATTAATGAAATAATTTAATATGAAGCCCTGGCACTTCAGGCACTTACCCAATGTGGTCTAATGCGGTTCGGTGTGTTGTATTCAGAGTTAAAGTTCACTTTTAGTCAATAAATTTGTTCCCCTGTTGGGCCTTTTCGTGTTTGTTAGGATAAAATTACCCACTTTTTAATACAACTCCCATGTCAATTGGAACCCACAAGTTTCAGATGTTTGAAAATGATTGTGATCGTAAAATTAACCTTGTTTTCAGATATTTGTTAATGCAGCAATGCTGGAGAAAGCGACCAGAGGATAGAAAATTATTCAGAGATATAATTCAAACCCTGGAACCACTTAAAACCATGAAGCTAACGGTAAGACAACAAACAGCAACCAAGAAAACACAACAATTAAAACCATTCACACTAATAGTATACTTCTAACATATTAGTACCGGACTTTGACGGGGCTGGATGTGCAGGAAGTAGATATATTTGCAGAAACATTAGACTACTCCAGAGCAAAACTACGGGCAGTCTGGTACAAACCACTAGTTGGAACTGACGTGTATAGTATATTGAGGTATTTTTTATGTATCTATCCAAAACGACACGGGCCCACAGGCCAAGAAAACGAAAACCAGTCAACTGTAACAAACTAAAAACATAAACCCATAAACCACATCACAAACCAAAAATATTCATACATTCCACTCCATTAAGCATTGGGCTGCTCCAAACAGACGGATACGAAAGGCCCGCCCACGCACCACTTTCGCCGAAAATCAGTGTCCGACAGCCTAATAAAGTCAGCCTCAACGTGGAGGCAAACGTCACTCTTCACAGCGCCGTGTTGATTGTATTTCAAGGCGTTTAACAAACCTTTAACAATGAGCTACTTAACAGTTCAACAGAGCAACATCAACTATATATTTATTCGCAATAAATGTATATAGAGATATCACATTTCGTGATATTTTTTAATATAGTTTTTATTGTTAATGTTTTAACTAATGCTTTTAAATATATATATATATATATTGTATAGATTTTAGTTTAGATTCAATGAAATAGTTATTGTCGGATATATATATAGTGGGAGACCCTGGACTCAAGTCTTAGCGGGGTCGACAAGTTTTCACAGTTGCAGATTTTTTATTTTGCTCCGTGAATATGTATATACAAGTAATTACATTATTTTCCGTCTGCCAGTTTCACGCGAAGTAAACAACTATTTCAGTTTGGTTTGCGTCACTTATGGTGAACCATGTTCAACCGGCTGTATTCAAAGAAACGCCTGTTGCAACTAACTTTACACGATGGAGGGTTGTATTTTTATCTGGTCACACAGGTCCTCTAGTGCTGCCCCTTGGCATTGCTGGTTATTGCACTTGCACGTTGAGCAAAAAAATATGGGTTTGGGTCCTCGATCAAAGTTTCTGGCCAGTCAGCCAATCCGCCAATTGGTGTGGGACCCTTTGGTCTGAGTCACAGTGTCTGTCTACGATATTTCACCGTGACGGATATTCCATTCTCCTCTTCGCATATGTTGATAAATTAAATCAACAAATTGTGAATATATTGTTGATCTCTTTAATTTGTTTAATTTGCAGGATATTTTAATCGATGACTACGACGAGATAAGCTCAACAAGACCAAGTACCTACACAGATCTGGACAATACGTCGTACGATCACCTCTCTAATCCATTTGAAAGCTGGATCTAAAACCATTGTTTATCTTATTTCATATAAGACATTAAACACATTGTATCGGATTCAAAAGCAATGCTGATATGTGGAAATGCAGTCGATGTAATTGATATGTTAAAATATTATTTGAAAGAGACAAACGATGCGTCTAGACAAAAGCACATTCAACAATGTTCAATATGTAATATGTATAGTGCTGTTGTTAATGAATATTCATGATATGGTTATTGTCACATAAGAAAGCTGACGTTACAATTACAGCTATTGTCATTCTACAATGTAAACTTGAATAGAAAGGTAAATGACAGTTAAAGATTTTATTTAACTTCTTAACCATCTATAATGAATAATCTTTAAAATTTAGAAATAAATAAAAGGAGAATCAAATTTAAATTCATTGACTTTTAAATACTGTACTAATTAACGAGCGACTAGTCACGTTCAGAACAATTGATATGCTAACATCATCACAAAGGAAAATAAGTTTATACTACCAAAATGCATAAGGCGCAATAAAATGTTGTTGTCCTATATGTTAAAATTGATAGGCAAATTAGTTCACTATAATAATTGGTTAATGAATGATTCGAAGTTATAAAGATTCTCAACATTATAAACTAATTGGTCATTCTTTATTTGACTCTGTTGTATCATACGAAAATAACTAAAAATTGTTTACGCTTACAACGCTTCATTCACCCCAGCTTGTTTTGACACGTGGATATCCGAAAGTCGAATTTTGATTGATTGAATAAGTTAATAACAATTGCGAAAGTCAAACTTCGTCCAACGAGAAGCAATGAGACGCTATCAATTAATACAATTCGACTTTAATTAAACTGAAACGCTGTGTTTCGAAATAAGCATATTCCAACTTCATACGAAACTGATTTATTTAAGTATAGCTGGATAAATAACTTATGATTAAATGAACACAAATATCTTCATCATTTTGGCAGGATTTCAGAGGTCCTATTTTTTAATTTTAAAGAATATTTTAAAGATATCAGTGTGAAATTCATGGGCCGTCATAATCAACAGAATGTTGCCTCATTGTTGGGCAAATATCTGTTTCAAAAATGAGTGATATCTTCATAATCTTAGTTGGTCATTATGTTGAACAATATAGGCCCTACCTCTATCCTGGTTCAATAACTGATATTCAGGCTCAATCAGACTAGTGTCTCATGTTATTTTGTTTTTAGTATATATTATATCAAATATATTATATTATATATATTGTATCATATATATTATATCATATATATTATATCATGTCGTTACTGCATTGAATTACATTAATTACATTAATAATGTATAAATGGATCAAACATTCACATCAGATTGTTTTTACTAACGAATGATTTAACAAATTTTGCACGAAGGACTCAAATTTTAAGAACACGAATATGAAAGTTTATTCCACCCTTTTATAGCGTACCGTATTCTAATTAGAGATAATGTTAATATTTGAGTATATACATCACATTGGTTGATCCTACACACATCCTACAAGGTTTGTTGGTAAATCTTGTATTTAACATTTATATAAAACAAAGGTGATTTGGAAAACACGGATTATATTACTTAATGAATGGGTAAATTTAAATATTGGAAAAATTATTTTACAATTTTCTAAGAAAAAAACCTTAATATGTCGTACCATCTTTAGTTTAGAGGAAGAGGAAATATGCGATTATGATAGAAAATGTACATAACGGTTTGTTTTTGATAAAGAATATTTATTGTTATATAAACCTAAGATTTCTATTTATAATAATAACATTTTTCCAATCAAATGTTTAAAACTTGAAATATTCGCATCATTGATTTTACCTGAAGTTATGTATAAAAAGTTATGTATATTAAATTCGTAAATTCGTATATATTGCAAATTCGTGGGTACTTCATATGGTACATTTTTCATTCTACTGTATGTATTAATCTGTCTTTCCATATGATCGCTTAATCCGTCAGTCCAATATTATGACTGAGATGGTTAATTAAGGGCTCCTCCACGATTACCGGAAGATCTCCTCCTTGGGGTCGACAAAGTTGTGCAAATATACAAATGAGCAATGTATCATTAAATAATTATTTGGGATGAAATGAGATGTTTAGATGTCAACTAATAAACCCTCAATAGGAATCGATCTATAATAACCTTGTTTTTTCATGGAGTCACACATATGAACGTATGTATAGTTTACGGAGGAAAAAGTCGCATTTTACCACCATATATGAATATATGTAGTAATATTATGGTAAATTCACATAAACATATACTTTATAATATTATATAAATTATGACATTTGGTAAAATCTTTAAATTAGAACTAATAACCCATACTTGAACATTGATTGAAGGAATGCTGTTTCTGTTGTGGGTTATTATATCTCACTATAATTATATCATATACTGTGGAAAATAAATTTTATAAATTTTCTTTTATATTTCATCTTCCAATACGACTGATATCCGTTTTGTCTACGAGAAAGATTTGGATAATATGGTTCCTCTGAACCCCGACTATTGGTTAGCGTGGCGTTGTGGGGCACTGTCGTGTGTTGTCCAACATCATGTGCCATTCCGACTTCCACGCCACTGACTTTTAATAGTATCGTATGCGTGGACCGAATTATGTGTTAGTTTATCTTGTGTCGGTATTTTGCTAACGAAGCCTTGGTGACTTGTTCCATCTCAAAATTAGTGTGCCTCCCACTCTTTTTCTGGTGATATGTCCGTGTAATATGTTGTTTCTGGTGATATACGTGTGAATGCGTGTAATATGTTGTTTATGTAATAGTACTGGTGATATGTGTGCGAATGAATGTTATAGGTTGTTTATGGTGATATACGTGCGAATGCGTGTAATATGTTGTTTTCTGGTGATATACTTGCAAATGAGTAAAATAGGTTGTTTTCTGGTGATATGTGAGCAAATGCGTGTAATAGGTTGTTTCTGGTGATATACGTTAGAATGTGTGTAATAGGTTGTTTTCTGGTGATATGTGTGCAAATGCGTGTAATAAGTTGTATCTGGTGATATACGTGTGAATGCGTGTAATATGGTGTTTTCTGGTGATATGTGTGCGAATGCG
>JAODAF010042663.1:0-11710 GCA_027574765.1 Molpadia intermedia
ATGGAGATGGCAAATGCAAATTTGGATATTGTGCAATAATTACTACATATTTCCCAGAATACATCTGTTATTCCTAGTGACTACAATTACAAACCATCATATTACCAGGCATAAGGCATTATGGGGTTTCTTTAGCAGAAATTTCAAATGCAGTTGAAGATATTTTACGAAACAAAGAGAGATACAAGAGAGATTGACACTTATTGACTAAAATAAATTGGTTGTGGAGGTTGTTGCCAGTATTATCGTTGTTTCTCTCATTTTGTACTTAGTGCTTAAGCTGACTTAGTGTAGGGAGCTTAAGCGACCGGTAACAGTAACACAAAGTCAGCTGACTGCTAACTAGACCTCACCTGACCTAGCCTAGCTACTGAATAATTTATAAATATTGACAGTATGTCAAGTGGCAGTACATACTATAGTCACTTCGTCAGCTTGTCATCAATCTAGTATTAAATCCAAAATATGAAAGGGGAATTACATTTGTACTTTGCCAGTCCTGTATTTTTTTACTATTTTTGTATTGGTAGCAGTTCCACGTATTGCTTGAAATAGCCAGCTGCTGTATATTATGTAGGTACTATTTAGGGTACAAATTGCAAATCAGTGTGGCACACATCCCCTGATACATATACAACTTACAATGTAGGACAACACGTATATATGTATCATGGGATGTGTCCGATGTGTGCCCCACCGATTCGCACTAATGTTGTATGTATGCTTTGTGCTTGGTATTGAATAGGACGATGGATGGGTACACCTGTATGTTGTAGTATATTGTACTGTACCATTGGTAGGTATCAAGGGCATGTTAAAATAAACCTGGCCTTTACCAACTTCTGTTTATGCACATTTCAACATGGGCCGGACTCGGCTCGGACTCGGGTCCTCCGGACTCGGAATTGGCTCGGACTCAGTAGTTGAATAATGATAAACCCAGATTTTGCCGAACCAAATTATTATATTTGCAGTCATATACCGCGATTCTAAATGTTAATACCGTAAACCATTATATTTGTTGATTTTGTACACTATTCACATTTTATGTATATAGAATAGCAAATTATGCAACATACAAGTCAGAGGCCCAAACCTCATGATAATATATACAAATTCTCCTGAGCATTTTGAAAATGTTTCAGAATCATTGGAAATTGTAGAGCTATGTGCTTGTGACTTTGTACCCTGGTTCTCACCATGCTGTGAACCTAGAATACCATTACTACTGTCTCTGAATTCATAAATTTTTCTGAAATCTGAATGGATGTGGCTGCAAGTTTGCGCTCAGAAATTTTTGAAAATGTTTTCATCTACAATGTCTTCACTTCAGCCCCGAGAATACCTTGCAAGGCTTGCATATAATGTTGTATGGTGACATATGAACTTAAATATGAATATGGTGGTACTTCCTATAAATTATAAATTTATCAACATTTACATCCTTGTCCACCCCCATGTTTAACTGACATGTATACCAATTGATATATGTACAGCAACGATAGGTGACAGTCCACACTTTCATGGTACATCATCAATACTGCATTGACACCGTAGGTCAACAGATTAATAGGATCACATACACATATTTCCTGATATGCTTACGTTTATATCATTATGAATGCACACACATGATTGATCAACATATATATGCAAATTGTTTATGATCGGCATTCTATAGTTATTGTTGAACCAAGGAGTTGCTACGTTCTGGATGTACTAGCTGATGATAGTGATGAGATCTGCAACTCCGTGGATCGCCCTCTTGTTATAAGTTTTGCCAAAAAAAGGCGTAAATGCTTCAGAATACAATTGATGCATAAATTACCGTACTCAAACGAAGAGACAATTTTACAGTTCACTTCAGATGATTTGGCTTTCTTTAACTATCAGTTAATGACTGTACCAAGAAAGCTATGAAGTCAGATGTCGGCTACGAACCAATTTCTGACGTCATGCTGGGTTTAATTTTGCTGTGTATTATATATGTAGAATCCTGCATGTGACAGGCAAGCTTCGAGTTTTGGTCAGCTGCGTCTTTTCCTTTCCTTCCAATGTCATTATTTTAAAAGTTAAATACGTCTAGAAGTACGATTAATTAAAAATTAAATTGGAAAGGAAAATATTTAGTACATCGTATCATAGTAAGTCACATCTTATTTGATGTTTGCTATATTGCCAGATATAGGCCTACATTTAAATTTATATTGTTGGTGTTTGATCATGAGAAACGTTTACATTTCAGAATTTATTAACTACTTATTAAACTAACCCTAAATTTAAATAAATTAATTATTAATATTATTACCCATATTGTTATAGATATGCACCAGCATATCCATACGTGACTCTTCAAGTCCTGCACTAACGTTTGACCAATCAGATTTTTTTAAATGTAACACAATTAGACGTCTGCGGCACAAACATAAATATTAGCCTAATGGTTCTTTCGAGCATTAATTCAGTCCGAAAATTTACTCCGAATGTGAGTGGATATTAAAATAACAATATCCTCCAAACGACTCATTTGGGATAAATTTACCCGCGGAATTTATAGCCTGTACATATGATACATACCGGTAGTATACATACCGCAGTTTGGTGTGATAATTCCATTATATCAACTATTCGTCAAATATTCGAATATTCGCTCGTCGAGTCCTACGAATATTCGAATGATGTTTGAGTTCGAATGGCAGAACACTAGTAAACACTCGTATTTGGGATTTAATTTTCATCCTGTATATTGACTGAGAACTCTTATATATTCGATTTAGTTATGAAAGTTGTGTATCATGCTTCAGTCATTGATATCGTGATACTTGAGAACAGTAGCTACGTTCAATAACCACATAGTACAGTACGTTGCTCCTTTTACCGAATGACGTGACTAAGTACGAAGTTAAAGGTAATATTCAATGACAAGTTGCAATTTTAAATCTCGTTTATTCAGTATTGTTATTTTAACATTTTCACACTATTTGAAGAATGTATTATAAACAATAATTTTATCATGCATATTATTATTTGTATATCATTGAATAACAACAGTCTAGTTTGCATCTTTCACTTTCGACGGTATACTCACTTCCTTCAGTTCTCGTCCATCCGCACAATTCTCACACAATTTAAACCTATGATCAACAACTCCAAACATTTCCAAACTATTCTTTGTGGTGGACTTTACCAAACTATATATTTAGAGCAGAAGCTTTGAAACTAAATTTCTAAACGGCCCATTTAATTAAATTCCTGAACGATTGGTTTAATTGCTAACAGGTGCACATACACATAGCAGAATCGTTTGCAACGAGTTTTTAAATTCTTTCAATTTGGTTTCTGCACACGTAATACACATCATTTGCAATGTAGCTAGCAACTGAATCTTGAAGTTGATGGAAGTTATATGTTTTGTAATTAACTTCTACCAGTAGAGATACCGCATCTATGTTTAGCTACCATGTAAACAGTCGAGGTTTATCTTGCTACCCATCATTAATTAAGATTAATGAAATCGTGCGTGCGTTTGTTATTGTTAAATATAATTGATCAACTTAATTTATTAATATGAAACACATTTATTTTTTACAAGTATATTGATCGGGGCATAAGAGAAACATTGAAATCTGGAAACAATTAAAGAAATAGTGTTACTTGAATTTAGCTCAACGAAGCAAGCGTATATATTTCTATAGTAAGATTTAATGATTCGAACAAATTCTTTAATTTTGTGCAGTGTTACAGATTTGCTTCTTTTTCTACCGATATATTGCTTCAATGCCCGATATTAAAGTCTAACATGGCGTGAATGGTTTCAGTGATTGAGTCAGAAACTCAGAATAAGGTTTATGCCACCAGTAATTAGCAGTGATGCCGTCAGATATTTTCAACTAGGGTGTGCAACGTGGCAAAGACAAATTAAGGTGGACAAAGAAGGGAGCTGCCAGGGTTTACTGATTAGGGGCACGTAAGATTTTATTGTGGGCAGACAATTCAATGAATTAAATAGGCTACATTAACTTTATAGTGTAGGCCAGCTTTAACTTTCGGGTGTTCTTGGTTGTCAAGACACATGATAATAATAAAGTCGACAAAGACCTGATCCTTATATTGGGGCACAATCAGCCAGGATACGTTTAGAGTAAACTTGTTGTACTTCAAGTAATCTTCATGTTCAAAAACCGACTCTCTTCCCACATCTTAAGCCAACTCCTTCAAGAGGTCGTTGCTTGCCAGAGTGTCTGGTCAAGTATTTGTTTGGAAAATCTACGGCTTTCCCATACGAACGGCATGTGTCAAAATATTACTTAATTTGATGATATCCTGTCTGTCGTATCTAAAAAAGAATGACCACAAAAGACGAGTGAATCATATAATTACAAGTCAAATGCTCGAGTTACAAACCAAGTCGATTCAATCAGGCAGTCATAGTTCGAAAGTCGAATTAATCGGTTTTCGGTTACTGTAGACCAGTCATTTACATACACCCTCGATTCATGTCACTTCTGGTCGCGTTACAAATCAAGTCGAGATATTCAATGAGTATTGGGTCACGGGTCTTGGGGCACAAGAATCAATCAGGACTATAGTTACTGTAGTCGAATTGAATCATTTATATTCAACTAGAGGCGTGTCACTTCTGCTCGAGTTACAAATCAAATTGAGTTACTCATGTGAGTCTTGAGTCAAAGGTCGAATTAATTGGTCGATTCGAATCAAATCGAGTAGAGTCATCAACCAAGCACCCTATTGTTTTGAGCCAATCAGCTTTGTCGGGCTTATTTAATGCATAGGTCTGTAAGTCTAACTTGTTAATTTTGCTGTAGATTAGATCGTTACAAATTTGCCTGTGCTGTACAGCGAATCGTATTGTTAGCTTTGACACAGTTAATTTTGGTCATACTAACGAACAAACATAATGTTAAAACGTATTTTCGTCATAAGATGATATTGCTGTTGCGAAAACATGTTAGAACCTATAGACTATATAACGATTCAATGCAATTTGTACATGTTGTTTTGATTGCCCGACATATCTTGAATTTGAGTTGTTCATATAAATAACCAAATGTTATAACATATTTTAATTTCTTATTGTTAAATCGATACCATATAATCACAGTATTAATTTTAGCCCATTATGCCTGTTTTAAGTATGTTGATTTAGGTGAATGAACAGGTTTGATGTATGACTGTATGTTGCTAGGTTATGACAATTGTTTTGAGTCAATTATAATTAAGGTTTCTTTTCTATGTGTTATTTGTTTATATAGATTGAATGATACAAATAAACACAGTCAATACAATTTAAAGCAGTGTGGGTTTTCGTTTCTCCAACGATCCAATTCCAATATTGCAGTTTGTTATTTCACCACCCCATTAGGGGGATGATATTTTGTAGTCAATTGACTGTTACACATTATGTTGGCCTCACCAGTTACCATAGCAACGGTTGTCATGGTAATGTTTTTCATCATGATTTGTCCGGTCACAAGGGGTATAACCCATGGTGAGGTACCCATGGGTGACCGATAATCATCCTTTGTGTTTAAGGTCAAAACGTGCGAAATTTTGTGTGTTTGTGTGTTTGTATGTATGTGTGACAAACATTTGTGTCGCGAACTCATCCTAAACCGCATATCCGATTAATTCAAACTTGGTGGGTAGTTACCCCATGACCTAACTTAGTGTCTCACATACTCTCAAGGTCAAAGGTCAATGGTCAAAGGTCAAGGGTCAAGGGTCAAAGGTCAAATTAAGTAAAATCACATTTTTGACCATATCTCCTGGTGTAAAACTTGAATTTGCATGGGATTCTCACAGGTACCATTGATACATATTCTAACACTTATTGATATTAATTTGCATATAAAGGTCACAAGGTCAGAGGTCAAAATAATGATAGTGATAAAATCTGCAACTCCGTGGATTGCCCTATTGTTCTGAATTGCGGTGGTAAATTCATGATTCATGTCAAGGTATGTTAGTCAAGCCGGATCAGCATTATTGAGGATGTTTATTTGCAGTAAACAGGTCACATTAAGAGTATCGATTCTTTAACATGCGGTCCATTCGTATACTGTTGAAAACTTGTAGATTGGGGTGGGCATCAGGTAGCCTTTTGAATTTGATCCACTCTTTGGAGTTTGATTTAATATGACAGTACAATATTAAGAAAAATTGCATATACTGATTATACTCTCACAAACTGAATTTGCATGATTACTTGAAAGGGTTTGTTTATATTAATGACACCGAAAACAATATCCCTCTAGTATTTTCCATGCCTTTTTGTTATATTGTGTGTTTTACTAGTTTCGCAAGAATTACTGTATATGAAATTACATCCATCATATCAGTGTCCCTATTTGTTACTTAAGCATTTTATTCAGGTGATTCATTTTCAAAGCGCGAAATAGATCCGTTGGCACAAATTCACTCAGCACCTTTTTATTCCCATGATAGCTTACTGATTGGTAATAATTCTTTTAATCTAGCATCGTATCTCGTGAAAACAATGTGTTTTGTGTTTATAGTCTACAGATGTAGGATACTTTGTAAAAAACAGTTTGATTGAAACACTCATCATACATACCGATTGAAGACTCGTGTATTTTGGCAATGAAGGGAAACTTCTACTATATCTTCAACTAATCACACCCGCCTAGGTAACCTAAGCGTGATGTTTCGCGTATAACTAAACCACAGAATACACGATATAGCTTCATACGTCATCTTAATAAGATGTATAATGGTCTGACTAGCGTCGAATATATTACTGTTAGTCTATGTCTGTCATTATGATTCATTACTTTTCAGAAAATACCGTTTGACCGGCAAACATAACAATAGGTGATGTATTATACATGATCAACGCTATACCTATAGACCCATTTCACGTGACATCACGGTTTGTTTACGTCGCCATGTTGGAGATACACGTCTACTGGAGGTACGAAGAATAACACGTTAAGTTACATATACAGTGTGTACATTATTACTGAATTACTACGGTACCAAGGCACATATTTCCTCAAAAAGTACTTTATTATATCAAAATGGTGAATCATTGCAGAGTGTTTGGTTGCACAAATCGATCAGACAGAGAAACAGATAAAATGTTTCACCGGTTGCCTGCAGTAGTATTAAATCAAGGTGAAGAATGTAAGAAATTAACAGAGGAGAGAAGAAGATTATGGCTGGGAAGCCTTAACCAAAATTTCACTGGAAAAACACTCAGCAATGTACGAATTTGCTCTGCCCACTTTATATCGGGTTAGTATATAAAACATTGTTGATTTGACGTAAAACAATGACATTTTGAACGTTTAGATCGTCTAAAGAGCCGTATTTCGCGGAATGGGGTTGTGCACATATATATACAGTAAGGTTGACAACTTACTTAGTCGAATATATTCAACACTTACTAGGCTACGTAGTAACGTATGTAGGCCTAGTCTACTAACAATTTAATAGTACTAAGTTACAGCTAGCCTAGACCTAACTCATGTACTGAACAGAAGTTTGCACAATATTGCATTGAAAATAAATATGTGATCCTTCAACAAAATAAAAGAAAAATACTGAGAAAGTTTTTTGTCCTGCCCACCCAACAAAAAATATTTGCCCCCAGGAGCTCACATAGTTAAAAGCCTTGTGTTGTGTGTCTACCAATGGCAGATACAGGGATCGCAACAGGCTCCCCTATTGACCGTCGTGTACAAAACAATAAATAATAATAGCATTATCTTGCATCTAATCCCCCGTAAACAAACAAAAATTGTAGAAATGAATGAGTCTAAGACATGTAAATAATAGCATAATTTTGAATCTAAGCCTCCTTACATGAGCAAAAAATGGGGAGGGGGACAACACACTCCCCTTAGCCCCTCCATGTCGGCTGTCAGAAATAAACATTACGACCCTATCCTGCAAATGCCCTTGTCTATGACAGTATATGCATTATGCACCCAGGCCTACCTTTGTTATGTGGAATATTGAGATGATCTGAAGCTTCTGTAGTTGGTTTTTGGATAGGTTGTGATCAGTTTAATTTGCAACTTCACTCTAAAAGTAGCATTTTTATATATTTTTTCTCAATAGGAAAAAAAGCTGATCTGTATGATCGGGACAACCCTGACTGGGTTCCTTCGGTTAACATGGGCTCAACTGAAGTGGATGCTGCTAACCTAGAAGATCAACGGTTTACAAGGCGACTTAGTAGAAAGCGTAAAAAACATGAAGCTGAATGTGTCGATGCCCTACTGATGCTAAATGCTGTCCCAGCTGGTACATCACATGATATGGAAGAGAATGATTGTTATGATCAATCTACACAAACAGATGAAACAGCATCACTCCAAGATTTATTATGTAAGGAAATTCAAAACTTGAGGATTGAAAACATGCAGTTGAAGGCCAATACTATGGCAACAAATGAAATGTTCTCAGTTAATAGCTTTAAAGGAGATGAAGACAAAGTTAGATATTTTACAGGATTTTCCTGTTTTGCACTTTTATTTACATTATTTGAATTTCTAGAACCATTTATACCTTCAAAGGCATCACTACAAAAATTTCAAATGATGATATTGACTCTAATGAGACTAAGACTTGATATGCCAATCAAACTGTTATCTTATGAATTCAGAATCTCTCCACCAACTGTGTGCAGAATATTTACTGATGTTCTTAATGTGATGTATGTTCGCTTGAAACCTTTAGTTTTGTGGCCAGATAGGGAAGTTCTCAGAAGTACTATGCCAATGCAGTTTCGCAAACACTTTGGAACTAAATGTGCAGTAATAATAGACTGCTTTGAAATATTTATTGAAAGACCATCAAATCTGAAAGCAAGAGCTGAGACTTGGTCCTCTTACAAGCACCACAATACTATTAAGTTTTTGTTTGGTATCACTCCTCAAGGTGTCATATCATATATATCAAATGCATGGGGTGGAAGAACAAGTGATAAGCATATCACAGAAAACAGTGGATTTCTAAACAACATTTTGCCAGGGGATTTAGTGTTAGCTGACCGTGGTTTTGATATCGAATCCAGCATTGGTAGCATGTGTGCAGAGTTAAAGATTCCAACATTTACCAAGGGGAAGACTCAACTCTCACCACTAGATGTAGAAAGTACAAGAAAAATTGCTAACGTGAGGATCCATGTTGAACGAGTAATTGGTTTGGTGCGCCAGAAGTATACAATTTTAAGTGGTACACTTCCACTTGACCTATTGGTGTGCAGGGGTGGTGAAACTATGACACCAATTGATAAAATTGCCCTTGTTTGTTGTTCACTTGTTAACCTCAATGAATCAGTTGTAGGTTTTGACTAACACTATGTGAGGTTCCCACGGACTTGTTAGTGGTGTCAACAGGGGGTGACTATGAGGGTGGATGAACATTCCCCCCAAAAATGTTGGTGCCTCCATTGAGATTTTAGATTGGTGAAAAATAATGGGTAGGGTACATTTTACCCCTATTGTGCTTGTGACCCAGTGATAATGGTGTAGCTTTAGCAGCTAAATAGTTATATAATATATTGTATACATTATATACTCTAGTTACTAGATGATGCAACATCAGTAGAATAATTTTAAAGTGAGGCAGTTAGTTTGGAAATCAGGTAATGTCCCAGGGTAGGAAAATGTTGGCCTGAGAGGGGTTACTGTTTCATTTCTAAGCTTAAAATTGACCCAACAGTAATTTCCCTACACTATTATGTACAGGGGAATTCACCCTTTTGAGGGCTATTGTGATCTTAGGGGGATAATGCCCCAGAGCCCCCTTTATTTCCTACCCTGATTCAAAGTGACGAGGAGGGTCAACTCTATGGGGCACTTTTAATAAGAGAGATGGCAGAATAAATCCCCTTCCTGTTGTACTGCCAATAAAAGAACATAATTATTATTTAAAAAAAAAAAAAAATTAAATAATAAGTGATGTTGCTTTCACACCTTTCAGCTTATTTTTTTTCAATAACTACCTGTTGTGGACTGTATAACACACTTTGATAAATCATTAGTTGCATTGTTATATGTATGAAAACATTTTTTCATTCGCTTTTTTACCAAACAATTACATGGACTTACCGTAAGTCTCTTTTTATTGAAAACAATACAACATTAAGAGTGACTCCATTTGTAAAATGTGATTGGGGTACATCATGGGTATTGGGGGAGGGGGGTTGTGTATTGGCCAACTTGCATTGTCCACAGGTTCCTAGCATTTTAATCATTGTTATTAACCATGATGCTACAATGTTTGCTATTAACACTAGTGGAAGGAATTATTGAAATTCCTCAGAGCTTTTTATTTGTTTTTTTAACTTTTGCAAGTTTCCGGCAAGTTGGGCAATACCATTTTCTCCGTGGGGCACTGTTCATTTTTAGACATGCATAGTGGAACCATTTTAATTCACATTCTTCATTTTCACACAATATCATTCTACCTGACTCCACTTGACCACAATAGCACCATATTTCTTCATTTTGATTTTTTTCACTTTTACTGGCACTACAGGTAGGTGTCAGTTCATTATGAACTGCACATGCTTGTGTAGTACCTGGTAGCTTTGTAAACCACCGACCAACTAATTCAGGCAGCACAGCAGTTTGAAAGAAATGCTTAGCTTTCTGGCAAATGTCAAGCCAGATACCACTATCAAACTGAATTTGCTCTATGTGAATATCACAATTTGTCCAAACAACAAAGAAACATACATCAATTTTGCATACCCCCATCTGAGTTTGAACTTGATAGTAGTATGCATGGTGCCTATCTAACTGTAATTTTCCTTCATCTGTATTTTGTAAGCAAAAATTTTTCTTTCCTATTTCATCTAGTGATTTATCTTTGGCACAGAATGGGCATTTTACTTCAAGCAAGGAAGTTCCACAACAATCACAAGATACCATTCCATCTGGTGAAGCTCCAATATATGGTTCATCAGTACTTATGAACAACCCACAATTGTCAATGATAACATTTTCATGATATTGTGAAATTGACTGCTTGAACCTATCACATGCTATTTTCTCATGATCACAACCCCACTTGGTAGCCCTAGTTGAGAAACTGGTATCTGGGTAGCACACAGATTTAATTAAACTCTGAGATGGGTTTGATGGGTCAGTATGACATACTGATTTCATTTTTGATGCTGTAACTCTCCCTGAACGAAATCTGAACCATGCTTTAGAATGTGCTTGTTCGCGGGTAGCATTCTCGACACACATAGCCTCCTCCGTAGAAACATTAATTTTAATCATATTACACTTATCTAGCAATTGCTTATAATTAAGTTCAAGGCATTTTTCATCTCTTAATTCTGTTAAAACTAGTGGAAAATTTGCTGTCAGTGATTGAGGAATGTATTCTTTTGAGTATGGTGGTATTAAAGAGAGTATAGCAGACTTCACCCCTGTGTCCTTTACACTCTGGAAAAAGTGTGACATTTCTGTTATTGTTGGTTCTGGTATGGACTTTTTATTATTTGGAACTGCTGGTGTTTCAACATTTCCACCTACAGCATCATTAAGATTCTTTTTTAGAGTTTTTGCTGCAGTGAAATCAATGTTTCTAACCTCACTGTAACATACTCCTTTCAGGGATTTTGGTAGCATCCAATAGGCTGGGTCTTGTGTAACTGTCCTTGAATCTCTTATCTTAACAGTACTGTCAATAGCAAAAAGTAAAGCAC
>JAODAF010042774.1:0-11710 GCA_027574765.1 Molpadia intermedia
AACCTGTAAGCAAACACCTCAACCGAGACCGGGTACATTCGGTCTCAAGACAATGGACTTAAGCCACGAGAAGCCCACGCTGTGGTGTAACCCGTAGGTTATAGTTACAAATAAAATAACCCTTGTGCTTTCTTGTGAATTTTTTTCTTAAAATTGCATAATCCACTTTAGATTAAAAACACTCAATGCATTCTGGGGCGCAGGGATCACCAACCTGCATCAATATAATGTTAACAACTTTTGTAGGTACGGACCTTTATATGTTTATATTTCCATATCCATAGCCCCGCAAGCGCAGTCCCAGCTCCGACTGGACAGTCACCTTTTCACGACTTTAAAGTCGGCAAACACACCGATTTTTTTATGCTAGTCAATTGTTTGAATTTGGAAATTTGACTGACAAAAGTAACTATTTGTTTACTCGAAATATCTTATGTTCTTTTGGTTTATTAAATCTGTTGGAAATGAAAGTATCAATGAAAGTAACTTTTTGTTTTATTGTGTATGTATATATTTTTACATATATATTTTCATGTATGGGCCCAATCACTTTAGATACAATATATTCTACCTGTTGTTAAAAATGACAAAAGTCAAATTCGCAAAGAAACATTTTAGCACAAATTTAGCATTAAAACCTTAGTATTAAGAGATACAGATGGTTTCACGGTCTATTGAAGGAAGCACATTTTAAAGAAAACTCGTTTTTTAGAAAGTCGTTTTTACATTTATTGTGGGGACCTTTAACTATATTTTAATAATGGCGTTTTTGAAGTGTTTGTTTTAGATACACGCTACCGGTCAGTCAGTAAAACTAGTGCTACTGTTTGTCTAGATATACTTGGACTGAAAATCCTCAAAAGGCTTTGAAAGTATTTTCATTTCCCTGTATATTACATTAACCCCTGGTCCACTAAACTCCTGAACCTAATAAGTAACGCATCTACATAATTGAGAAGAGGAGGGCAGGGTAGTAGTTCTAATTATTTAGTACAGATATTTAGCCTCCTTTCAGTTCGTTGACCATGCATGGGTTCGTTGACCATAGGTTTTGAATAAAAATAAATTTTATGCTATGAAAACTAATAGACTTGTAGCAATAGTAAAACTAAAACTAACGATATATATTGAAAGTATTCAAGGGATCTCGATCTTGATCATAGTTAGTTAAACTGTTGTTGCGGATTAAGGTGATTCAATCTATCGGTCAAATAACAAAACGAAGTTCATTTATTATTCAAATCTGATGTTATTACTCTTTGATTATATATCATGTTTTAGGTTAGTTATTTTAACAAGAAAGCAAATTAAACAGCTTTATAAGAATCAACATTTTCATCTACAACTAAGATATAGGTTATTAAATTAAGAATAGAGGAATCAAAGTGAATTCAAAGCCAGCACAAGTGATTTTTTAGATATATCTTTTGGTGAAGCAGTCCGTGACGACAGGTAGCCCATTATACAGGTAGTCTATGTGGTCGGGTTATATTTGATTTAATTATCGTGTTTCCGAATTAACATTAACCACTAGCTCCACTGTGTTCACATATTACAATAAAATTTTAATTTAATTTAAATTAAGTTTAGTTAAGTACCAACGTATTGGTTTCTGCTTGAGACGAGAGCAAAATACAAACACGTTTTGATAGGTTCACGAGGAGCTTGTCACTGATATATCTGCTCGATTGTGTTAGCAAACCAACAACGAAATGCCAAAACAGCCGTTGTGACGTCGTGTACATGCAGCCTATGAATGGTCGTGACATTTAAAGGTTTTGGGCCGGTCTAGTGTTGTACTCTCGAAACTGCTCGGAACACAAAGGGTTAAAGTAGTTTAAATTAAATTAAATTTTGAATTAAATATTTTAAGATGATATATTTTTTTAACAGAGATAAGATATAGTGTAAGGTACAGACTAGTATAATAAAATATAGTTTGATTTGGGTCCTCGTATGGTCTAGAGGCTCGGGTACTGGGTGACAATCTGCCTTGATTTTGTTGTAATTGGAGATTCAGAGACAAATAAAGAAGGAAGGGATTATATATCTGTTTCAGTTTTTAAAATTGGTTGTAATTAACTTTCCGTCGGCGATAAAAGATAGAAGAGAAGAAAACAAATGACCCTTTAGTTTTCAGTATTTCAAAATGCAGAGTCAAGGCCAGACAACCAACTTTCGAATCTATTAAAATCATTTCATTGCGCATGCGCCTAATTAGTTTTGTTAGTAATGGGCTCTTTTTTGCGCATTAATATGCTGCTCTCTGATTGGAGCATAGCAAATATCAGAGTTACTAAGCAGACGTCTGTTTATCTGCCATTTACGCGTTATCTCTTCTCACGTACACTATACTGTCGGTGAAAGATCAATGACCACTGCGTCTGTGTTAAATAAATGCTCAAAACAAGGCTTAGCATAAAATATTATTATAAACAAGCTCTTTAAAAAGACACCGTTGATTACAAATCTTATAAAAAACGTTGGGCTATGAGTGAGTTTAGGGTATTATTACATGACAATAAGATGCTAAACATTTAAAGTTTTAAATCGAGATCGGTTTCGAGAGTTTGTAGAATATGCCATAAAACAGAAAGAACAATTGAATTTATTACCTATGTCTACATTAATTATCTTACGATCTTAGAGAAGTTTGCGGATATTATGTTTTTCATTTTTTAGCTATATGTTTTAGACTGGGAATATCTCAAATACTAAAACTAAATTACGACCAGCCTATCACACATAAACATTATACGAGAAAATACATAATAGACACCAGATGCTTAGATATTACCGTTTTACAATGGTTCGGATGATAAATAGTTTGTTGTGACGTCAGCTAAGCTATACATTACACAGACAGTCGCTCCATAATAAAAGTCACCGTGTTACAATGGTTTGGATGATAAATAGTATACTATGACGTCAGATATACATTACGCAGACAGTCGCTCCATAATAGAAGTCACCGTGTTACATTGGTTAGTCTACTGTGACGTCATCTATACATTACGCAGACAGTCGCTCCATAATAGAAGTCACCGTGTTATATTTATTGAAAGTGTTGAAGGTTAGTTAGTTAGTTAGTTAAACTGTTGTTGCTGATTAAGGTGATTCAATCTATCGGTCAAATGACAACGCGAAGTTAATTTATTATTCAAATCTGGTGTTATTACTCTTTGATTATATATCATGCTTTAGTTTAGTTATTTTAACAAGAAAGCAAATTAAACTGCTCTACAAGAAGCAACATTTTCATCTGCAACTAAAAGGTTATCAAATTAAGAATAGGGGAATCATAGTGAATTCAAAAACTGCACAAGGGCTTCTTTAGATATACGGGGTCTTTTGGTGAAGTAGTCAATAGTAGACGATATATAACTACAAGTAGTCCATGCCAAAAAAGCCTTTGTGACGTCATGTACAGCATACAGATGGCCGTGACATTTTAAGGTTTTGGGCCGGTCTAGTGTTGCATTGTCAAAACTGCTCGGAACACAAAGAGTTAACGTTGTTTAAATTAAAAATTTGAATTAAATATTTCAGATATTTTAAGATGATATATATTTTTTAATAGAGATAAGTATGAAGCGCCATTTATGACAATATTTTACCCAAATATATAATGATTATAACCTATATATATGTAATCCGTAATCAATATTTTCCTTATAACATATATATTTCTCGTTATATTGTTGTCATACATGGCGCGGCATGATATATAGGTTATACGACTTTAGTAAGTTCAAAGCAATATAGATTATAAGTTTCAAATAAATATAGTATACGACTTTAAGCAAGTTCACAGAAGGTTGACCACTGATCTCTACACTAACTGGATTGGAGTCGCTAATTGCCCAATCCCCAGTGAAGCTGTCAGTGTAATTGGCGTACCGTAGACCATAGCTCAAACTCCTTGCGAAATAACTTCACCGTAGAAAGGCCTAGGCCCAGTTAAGTTTTATTTTAATGGTAAAACGAAATACCTTTTTGTGCAGCCTATGGCCTGGATGCTCAAACCCAGATGACCGTGGAACACGAGAAAAAGGAATAACATTTCACCGTTAAGGTGATGGTTTAATAATAATAGTGTAACTTAGGCCTATAGCCTAACCTAGCTAGGCCTAAGTTTAACGTTAGGCTAGGTCATTTGTGTTACCCACACTGCATCGTACTGACGAGAGCGTGGCCGTATTTTGCAAAATATTGTTTTTAGTTTATATAGCGTTTTTAATGGGCATAATACTAAGTTACGGTCTTTCCTAAAGGCCTGGTAGTAGTGTAACATGAAACTGGAAGCAAAGTGTTGTTGCGTAACCGAGCTTGTTTATTGCGCCGCGTGTTGAAGCCGTGCGCCCGACCTTTAGCACTGCGCTGTACTGAAGGAGTTACTCCAAAATCATATACGTAGTCCCCTCAAGGCGTGGTAGGAGCACCGAAGGCCACGCCTATTATCATTGAAGACCACCTGTCATGATGCACAGATTCATTCAGGGAAGCTCTAACAGAGATTCATTGCTTAATGAGCCAGCACCGGTTGGCCATCCAACCCTGAATCAATCTTGCTTTGCCCAAATGAACTTTCCAGACCAACTAATAAAAGCAGTGAAACTTTTTAATTAACAACTAACATACCCCCTTTAAGTTGCACCACCCCAAATCTGCACTTTTTCGAAACTATTTGATCAGTCAGTTCACACCAATTTTATCCAAACCTCTTATTAAGGAACAACTAATTAATGCTACAATAAATACACTGCGACCACCTGATTGGCTAATCTTCCTATGACATCATTGTTATTTCCATTATACTGATTGAATATGCATTTCTCGTACCTATTTACGTTACAATGTATTGCAGCTCATTGAGCTGTTAATGAGGTTAAAAATGTAACCCAGAATGTTGCTTAAACATAATAGTATCTTCTAATTACATTAACATGAAAATCTGTATAGCAGAGTTGATAATCTGGTTAGATATGTAATTCAGAATATAATCAGGTTTGAAATGCCACCCAGAATGTTGCTTATACCTGATGATTTCTTCAGATTACCAGAACATGAAAATGTGCATATCAGCTCATTGAACTGATAACTAAGTTACAAATGTATTCCAGAATCTTGCTTAAATATGAAGGTATCTTCTATACCCAGAAGAAAATTCAAGTCAATACCTAGAATATTTTAACTGATTTTAAAAGACCTGTATTACATGTAATTGGTGACTGATATTGACTGGTCTTAACAGGTACCTGTTAAGCACTTCATGTTTACCTGTTAATACCTGTATGGTTTAATAACAGGTACCTGTTAAGCAGTTTTACTTTTGCCTGTTACTACCTATTAAAACCTGTCTGGTTAACAGGTAATTGGGAAACCCCTGTTAAAAGCAGTCAATACCCGTTAAAATATTAACAGGTATCTAACTGGAATTTTCTTCTTGGTATAATTACCATAATAGCCCACAACTCCCCCATTTATATTTCTTATACTTACTTGGCAGTATGTCCTCTGAGATCAACTACCCTACAGTTACCCTCCTTCCAGTTACTCTTCAGGAAAACATTATCTTTATAAATCTTCTTCCAGGATGCTGGTGTTGACGGAACCGGAATATCTACCGGAACCAAAACAAAGAAAGCAGATTGTTAGATACAGTATTACAGTTCATAATGGCCACACAAATTTGGGCCCATAGTATGGGATTCTGTTTCTCATTAGCCGGCTACTCAAGGGCCACTCCCTCGCAGACAAGTCACATAAGTTTCGACGACACCTGCAAATCTTTAACATGCAGTATTTTTTTATTTTTTTTACACATTTATTTCAAGTTTGTTTTTTGCTTATTATTACAAAGTACAATGTACTTTTATTACTTATTTAAACATATACAATACTGAAATAAAATGAAGAACTTACAAAAGTAATAAAATATAATTAATATGTAAATCTTCTACAAATGTGTCATTTAGCTCTGCTATGCGATCATTATTTTTTTTTTTTTCCTGAATAAAGTATTTCACATGTAAATGAAATTTAAACTTGCTATAGAATTGTACAACTTCCGGCAGACAGTTTTTCATTTGACAATTATAAATATAATATTTTACGTAAAGAATGAACAACTTGAGTGGGTGCTTTGCATCTTCTATGAAATATAACATGCAGTACGCAAATGAGCAATTAACAATGGAATGTTGTTCACAGACACAAATTAGAGTAATGACATACACAAGATGTCAATGGCTGACATACAACTATGTTGAAGTGTAAGGCACAATTATGGGCATTAAAACCACAGACACCTAACTAATATCAAATATATAAATAATATCTAAATATCCGTTTTCATCCATCCAGACAGGTTTTACAATCAATCAACAGTCCTGCTTTTCACAGAGTTTTTGGAGTTACAGAAGATAAGATTCAGTGATAAAAGAACCATGAATCCACTGTGGTAGATATTTTAAAATCAATATAATAAATTTGAACCAATATAGAACCACGGTGAGACTACTCATAGTGATAATTGAACGCTGATATATGATAATCTTACCTGCATAGTTCCATTGCTGAGGTGCAGTACGATAGCACTCTTTGTGCGGAACCATAGATTCATGAACGGCAGTCTAGCCAAGGAGTCGGATTCTCTAGGAGTCATGGTAAGACCGGTCTGAAAACAAATAAACTCATGAAGATTACTTTGGTGAAAATAAATTATGAATGATTGGCATCTGTGCACCAGTAATACCTGTGACAATTTTGTCCAGCTCCAGAATGAATGTTGTCGACTTCATTATATTTGTGATACATTAGTTTAAGACAGGGGTGGGCAGAACAAAGGCAGAGTGTATATAGATCCATATTATTTTTTTTACAAAAAAAATCAAGCACTTTTTAAAGACTAATATATTATTTAATGTAAAAATATTTTTTTCTGCAATTTCTTCTTTTCCATTGGTTAACGGTTAATGTGATATATTAATTAAAAGCACTTTTCAAGGCAGTTACGATGAAGTTCCAGCACTCCTAAGACCTTGAAAATTATCCAATCAAATTGAAGCACATGAAAAAAGATCCAATCAAATTCAATCACTTTCAATGCCTTGAAAATTATCCAATCAAATTCAAGCACTTAGACAAAATTTTGATATCCAATAAAATTGAAGCACTTAATTGAAGGCCTTGAATATGGTTCAATCAAATTCTAGTACTATTAAGTCAGTGAAAATTATCCAATCAGGCTCAAGCACTTTCAGGGACTTGAGGAAAATAGCCAATTAAATTCAAGGCTTTGCAAATTTATGAACCAATGAAATTCCAGGACAGGGATGATAGCTCAATGACAAAGTAGTGCTTAACATTATTTGTAAAAGGAAAACTTCATCTGGAGAACATGCATGATCAAAGTTGTTTTCCACCCCCCCCCCAACCCCCTCCCCCATTATACCTTTAATAGATGCTCGCTCATGTAGCTCCTGAAGTGACTGAGTAGCGTAACTTTCTTCTTCAGAGACTCGGGATAAGAAGACATTGTTGGATACGATTCATTCCATTCACGATCAATGTACTCAAGATTCCTACAAAAAAACAATCAATAGATTAGATAGATGGTTCATCCAGACAAGCAACACTTACTACGAGCCAGGAGGGGCCAGCTAATGTAGTCCGAGACCCCAAAAGGTTGGTGACCAGTGAGAACGAGTCCACAGCTACATGCATAGATCTGTAATGTTTGGTATGTCAATATCTAGAGTTGTGTTGTAGGTGGGTAAGGTGGAAGGTAAAGTAGTTGCCCGCTTACCACTTAACCCAGTTCAGGTGAGGTTATAGATGTATAAGCCCAGGTAGTAGAACCATGTGTGCCTGTTTATAGTGTAACATTTAGGTACGAGTAATGCATATTCAATAAGTTGAATGGAAATAACAATGATGTCATATGGAAATTAGCCAATCAGGTGGTCGCAGTGTATTTATTGTAGCAAAAAGAGGTAATTAGTTTAATTGGTTGTTCTTTAATAGAGAGGTTTGGATAAAATTGGTGTGAACTGACTGATCTAATATTATAGTTTCGGAAAAGTGCAGATTTCGGATGGGGCAGCTTAAAGGGGATATGTTATGTGGTTGATTAACAAGTTTCACTGCTTTTGTTAGTTGGTCTGGGGAGTTCACATGGGCAAAGCAAAATTGTTTCAGGGGTGGTTTGGATGGCCAACCGGTGCTGGTTCATTATAAAAGCAATGAAGATCTGTTAAAGACCTTTGCTGAATGAATATGTGCATCATGACAGGAAGTCTTCAATGATAATAGGCGTGGCCTTTGGTGCTCATACCACGCTTTGAGGGGACTACCTACTTGTTTTGGGAGTAACTCCTTCAGTACAGCGCAGTGCTAAAGACCGGGCGCACGGTTTTCAACACGCGGCGCAATAAGCAAACACGGTTACGCAACATTTGGTGGCTAGCGGTGAGATTAGCTTAATACATCGAAGAGTGAATTAACGCAACAGTACCAACATCACTCACAATCGGACGGCCGGGCGGGAAAATGCCTATATCCCTAGCCGAAGCCATAATTCCGTTATTGGTGGGAATATTAGCAGTGTCTACTACGTAGTACTTAAAATACTCGTAATGTTGCCGTTTTGGCATTACGCCTTAAGCGTTTCAATACAAGCCTACTTGCCGGCTAACCATGATGTATTGCAGTGCACCTAGCACAGTGTATTGTATTGGCAATTCATTGCTAATCTCACTTTACATTATATTGTGTTATACAACCAAGACGTTGCTTTATTCATTATCTTTCCCGCGTGTTTTATCTTTTTATTTTCAGCAATTTCAATCCTAATTATAGGCTAATTTATCATCATATGCCTATACGACATCAGTATATGCGATACCCAATTCTCTAGAATGCCAAGGAAAACAAAAGCACAATGTGTTGAGTTTTGAACTTGTCAGGTTCTTGACCACGGATCATGATACATTCTAAACGTACTTGTTTTTCCGGTCTTCATATCAAAATCAAAGACATCGATGCGTTTCGTCGGTGTGTCAATGTAGTACATGAATTTCCCACAAGAGCTCCAAGAGAGGCCGTTCGATATATAGACGCCCTCAGCATGGGTCGTTACACTCTTGTCTTGATGTAAACAATATAGGCTTCCCTGGCCCGGGTTAACCATTAGTATATCTAGTTCACCCATTGTACCTACAAAAGGAAACACAGTAAATGTAAAAATAACAATCAGAAGGAGTTGAAGGTCTATTATCGAATTACATACAAACCAGCCAAATCTGAAGCTTTAAGATTATATTTATTTCTTATGTAATTTTATACTGAGGATAAACATACTGACAAGGGCCATCCATCTGTCAACTATGAAGTTGATTTTTTATGCCGGTATTGGTATATATAAACCGTGCCTAACATCAACAAACATCATCATACCTATAGTATGAAGATGATGAAACATACCGTTTAAATGTTATTGAAGTTATACACATATGTATATATGATTTAGAATACGTACTTATGAGATAGAACCGAAATCAAATGGGACTTGTGGTTACAAGATATATGTCACATATGCACGAACACAGACATACTGAATGTTGTAAGCAAAATCTGAACCGAAATTGTTACTACTATGAAACATATTGTATAACAAGACACTACTTCTTTATAACAATACATTATGTCTTCCTTAGATCTCTTCCTTATAACATTCCATTTAACTACATCTATAAACAATAAGTTTCATCATGTCGATGTTATGAGCGTGTAAAATGTAAACTTTATAATTCCCCAAAGCTCCATGCCCATATTTAATATGCATGGTTATACCAGATAAAACAATCGCGTTTCGGTGTCCTCGTTGGTCTCAATAATGCAATACAATGGAACAATGACACATATTATACCGTGTGAGTGGAGGTACATGCGCGTTGAGGTACGTGCGATTGGATTGTGTTTGTTACTATTTGAAAGAAACTTTAAATGAAAGTTACAGCTGGAGTGAAAACCTCAATCTGAATTTACCAACCCGTAGCCTAGGCTACATGTTAACTTCCTTGTTTAAATCGACATCTGGGAATTGGTTTGTCTGTAAGCTACTTGAAAATGGTACTTCATGAAAAATAAAACAAACGCGTGGCGGCGTAACCTTCATATATTCCAATCTGTGCAGATGACTGGCGGAACCTGAAGGCATTCTGTTAAATTTTGGAGAAGTGAAATTTGAGCGGGAATCAAGTGCAAAACTAGCGCAGAAATACGATGACGATATTTAATTTGTATAGTGATTACGATTACTCGGGATAATGAAAAGCCAAGGAAAAATGGTTATTTCTGTACACGAATTATACGTTAACCTAGTGACATTCACACTGTGTGTGAAACTGTGCTGAGCTGATTATACCAATCACGAGTATGATAGCATCGAAAAGGAACATAACAAATCAAATGAATGAGTAAGTGTTCACAACCGGCCAGCAAACATATAAATAACGTGATAATGAAAGGTACTATACCAACTACCCGGTGTGATGGTATTCGCTGGTACTGCTGTGTTACAAGTAAAAGTCTAAAGTGATTTTTTACTCGACAAAGAGTCACCATAGATTGGTTGATTCGACAATTGACAGTGAATTAATGTAAATCAATCTACAGTACACTATTGTACAATTTTGCTGGACATTACGGTTTAAATTATAGCAATTTGTAACAGTAGTTCTGGTGGAATAACCCAGATATAATCACCAGCCCAGAATCGTCCCATCGGGTCACATTTTCCATCATTGAATTTGTTCTTGGGTTTGGTTTTACTCTCCACGTCTTTTATCTCCTTGAAAACCTTAGATTTCCAATCAATTAATGCAAAACCAGTTCCAGTTGCTGCCAAAATATGTCCTTGATCCGTGAGAATGACTGATCCGACGGTTTCTCTGGCTGTATGAAAAATATGAAAAGGTAATTAAACGAAGCACTCGTTATAGCTATCATCATCATCATCTTGCATACCTATAAATAACAAGAGCCCAAGGGCACTATGGTTCCTTGCTTAGAGGAATATTACAATTTAAATGATGCTTTTGGACTTAAAGGGACCCAAGACTCGCCCCGAAAAAAACGTCAGATGCCGGTAATTTGAACTTTCAATGACCCCAATACGTTGTTGCGCAGGCTCAGACAGTTCGGACGTGATCGAGCTAAAATTCGGTTTGCGACTGCGCTGTATAGCTCGCGTCGTCGTTGTACCTTGTATTAACCGTTCTCATTCGTAGTATACTACTACTGGTTTTGGGGCGAGTCTTGTGTCCCTTTAATATATCCCAAAATGTCTCAAATTTGTCCCAAAATATCAGCCCATGGTGAAAAAAATGTCGCAAAATCAACATTTGGCTCTATCACATAAGAGTATTAAAAACCCATTTCTCTCAAAATAAGCATTTTTTCGGATTTGACCTTGGGATCAGTTGTGGCTTAACAATACTGGTTTAAAAACTACACAAGAAATCCTACGACTATCCTAACTGTGCTTTAAACCCGGCAACAAAACTTTAACCTCCAATAACTTCGCACACAAAGGTCGCACATGATTCAACTAATTGACACTTTTGATTAGAAGGTATCTTTGAGATCCGAATATGGCATCAAAAATTTGAATATCAAAAAAGAAAATTATATCAAAAGGTCACCG
>JAODAF010042995.1:0-11705 GCA_027574765.1 Molpadia intermedia
GTTTATTCTTTCTACAGCAGCAAGTGTTAGGTAACTGTACATAATATTGTGGTAACGATTTATGCCAAGCCCTGTGATATAAAATAAACAAGAAATATAAACGAAGAAAACACAACAATGATTAAAATATATTTCTAACACAACATGATACGATAATTGAGAAAAGAAACAAACAATTCCTAGCAGCAATCAATAAATTAGCTCTCCTGTCGGCTATCGATAAATTCCCTTTCACTAGAAGTGATCTCCATTGTTACTCTAGCTCTGCTCCAGTAGTTAATACGCACGCGAGTAGCCGGCTTAAAATCGGCATGAATAACGTGTTAATCACGGCAGGAAAGCTGCGGCCGGATTATCAGGTGCTTGAGTTCTTGAATTTAAGCCGGCCGTGGGCAAACTTAGATAATCCGCCCGCGATTGTACGGCCCATTCAGGTGCCCGACTTACCGCGATATCTCGCGGCATGCCGCATAGAAAAATTTTGATATGGTCCCTAAAGGCATATATTCATTGAAGAAATGTGTTAAATTAATCAGGACCTGTCTACATCACATGATATTTGAAGTTTCTTGTATTATATGAAGAAATATTACTAGATATTACTCCATTTTACTAACATTGTTGAGACAAGTCATCTTTAAAGAGAACAATCCCAAACTTGTAGAACAAAAAAAAAACTTGTATAAAAAAGATACAGAAAAAGTAAAGAACTTCAATCTTTAAACTCTTTTTATACTAATTTTTAGTAATATCCCCTCTCTTTTGGTGGCTTAAGTAAGTTATATTATTAATGTAACCAGATGATGGCACAAATTTGCATCTAAGCACTCATTTATTTTCTAATATGCAGCATTGCAATATATAGCACCATTTTGCATTTAAGCACTACTTATTTAAAATGGGGATGGGTACCCTCCCCTTAAACCCCTCTCCAGGATAGCGCTCAATTGGACTCTCTGTCAATTGCAACGTACCCCCACCCCCCCTCCCCCCCATTTTAATAATAATTAGTACCCTTGCACTTAAGGGAAAGTTACGAAATGTCTTGGTGAGAAGAGAAGGCTAGATTCCATGAAAATTGGTTTAGCAGCACTTCCGTCAGAAGTCTCTCCTTATTAGAAGACATTTCTTGAAATAACTGTTCTGCAATAGACCATTTCCTTTTGTGTCCAAATGCTAATAAGAAGTCATATCAGAACATCAATTCAACAAGCAGCATTAATATGTCTTGTTTAGAAATGTCATCAGATTTTTCTGAACGAACTTGACATTTTCCATTACAGAAAGAAGCATATCAAATTAAGATTAAACTACAAGACCCAGCACTTCTAAGCCTTGATACCATGGCGATGGTTGCTATGGAGAACCTGAAACTGCTGAATGATGAGTTGTCTGTTCTGACTACCAAAGCCCGTAGCTATGCCAGCTATCAGGATCGTTTTGGGAGCTCACTATCCCGTCAGAAAATGAAAGGATATCAGGAGTAAGTAACTAAAATATCCCTTCAATTACCATCAGTCCTTCCATATCCGAATGTGAACTAAATGTTTCAGGGCTCAAATGGCTGCAGTTTGAAGCACAGGGAATTTACATGCGTCAAAGGAAATCATAACATGCCATACAGACTTTGTAACTCACTGTCCCATCCGTCCGTCCCTGTAGGCAGTTCTGTGCTTGTTGAACAATATGGTACATATACAACATTATTTTATCTGTATGCTTACATGTTAATGTATAAGTAATTCTTTTATATCCATATCTCCCTGTTAATCAGATTATTAGAGTCATTTGTAACTGTGTCTGATTATATAAAATAGATAACTGTAATGTTCAAAGTATATCATATTATTGAATATAATACCCAGGGTTATTCTGTGTATGTGATTAGTTTTGTAAACTTATTTTTCATGATCTTGGTTCAGTTATCTGTATAACATATAAAGGCACAAGACTACATGTATAGTGTACTGAACATTATTATCAACCCTTCCTGTAACATGCAGTTTCCAGGGTGCAAACGGAATGGACGGTCCATCGGAAATCTTCCGACACGTCATCCATAGGCTGTTTATCCCTTACACTAGTCAGTGAAATTCCTTCCTTGCCTGCTAGAATTTCCAGGCTGCTACTTTTAATTTCAAAAGCACTGTAAAGCTGTGTGTGTCTTCTGCTCTCCTCCATTGACTGAAACAGTCGAGACGGTACAGGGATGGCCTCTCCTCCATTGACTAAAACAGTCGAGACGGTACAGGGATGGCCTCTCCTCCATTGACTGAAACAGTCGAGACGGTACAGGGAGGACCTCTCCTCCATTGACTGAAACAGTTGAGACGGTACAGGGAGGACCTCTCCTCCATTGACTGAAACAGTTGAGACGGTACAGGGAGGGCCTCTCCTCCATTGACTGAAATAGTTGAAACGGTATAGGGAGGGCCTCTCCTCCATTGACTGAAACAGTCGAGACGGTACAGGGAGGGCCTCTCCTCCATTGACTAAAACAGTCAAGGCAGTACAGGGAGGACCTCTCCTCCATTGACTAAATAGTCGAGGTGGTATAGGGAGGGCCTTTTATCCATCGACTGAAATAGTCGAGACGGTGCAGGGAGGGGCTCTCCTCCATCGACTGCAACAGTCGAGGCGGTGTAGGGAGGGCCTCTACTTCATTGACTAAATAGTCAAGGCGGTACAGGGAGGGCCTCTTCTCCATTGACGGGGCGGTACAGGGAGAATCTTTATACATGAATCAATCTCTTATTATTTCATTACATTTCAGAGAGTATCTTCTTACTGATTATGAGGACCCTGGGAATAATACTAAGCAGGTTTTGGATGACTTGTCCGAGCTTGAGAGAGATCTGCAATTGCGTCGCCTTCTCTGGGAGTCGTCAGATGAATGGGGCAAACTGGTTGCTGATTGGACTGTCACTAGATTCGATGAACTTAACGTGGATATGATGCAGAAGAATGTTAGCAAATTCACTCAGACAGTTTTCATGCTTGAGAAAGGTAAGCTTTGTGCCTGGCTATAATTAAGAGTGGCTGGATGCATTATTCCAATGTTTAATACTGTGCTAGTCTGCTAGATATTGAGCCTAGGTGTATAATACTTTGTTATTCTTAGTTCCCATCTTGTTCTTATATATGGCGAGCATGCAGAGCAATGGGTCGGCTAATGTATGAGATTTTAAAGTTTACTACAACCTTTACACTTATAGTATGGCTTTCATATTGACAGTGTTGGATACAGGCAATACATGCTGAGTTGGTCCCATTAAAAATCTGTAAAAACAACCTCAATGCCCATGGGCATGTCATTATAATATTGAAACAACACTAGATAATAACCAGTGTTCTATAATAATACCCAAAGTTGATCCCATGAAGGCTCAGAGGCGTGTACAATTCCTTGGGCCCTATGAAGAGCAGTAAGGAATACCATCGGGCACATCACCAGTCTCTTTGATCTAGTGAGGTCTGAGCTTTCCAAATGTTAGGGGAACCGCTATGTCATGAACAAACATTCCTTTTAGACAAACTTACCAGGTTTTGTGCTTACAACATTTTGATGGAATGTTTGGTTCAAATTTAAAAACATGTTATAGTCATTTTCTCAATTCTTGAAGTACAGGTGGTAAAGAGGCACACATTCTTGACAATTATCAAAGTAAACAAAATTCTGTATGCCAAATATCAGCCATTGATGGTTTCACTGTTCTAGTTCAGACTTTGATCTAAGCATTTTAATGTCATGTTTAAGTTTAGTTTAATTTTATGATAAACAATGGTAGTAATTACAAATGCAAAACTATCAGTCACTGAAGTGCCACAAATAAATACTGTGTATTTCAAGCATACATGGGGGAATTAATGAATTAAGGAGTGCAGTAAATAGAGAAGACCTACTAATTTGCATAAAATAAACACATGCAATATTTGGGAGCTATAACACTTCCATGCCGTGTGTTTGTAGCAGACAGGCATATGTCCCCAATTAAAAAGACAATACATTCAAAACAGTCCAATATATTAAAACTATTTAATTTAAACCAATGTGATCTTTTTTGTAATATATTTAGCATGTACTTGTCTGTTTCACTTTTCTCTACATGTTTTATTCTCTAAGGAGGTGTTCACATAGTCAAGCCAGCCTACCAATGTTGTAGAACATAAAGTGTGTCATTATTTGTCAATCAAATTTTTGTCTGATTTTTTGTATGCACTCTGGAGATCTCAATTGTCAATGAATCTTCACCCAACTTATATAGTTTACAGAATTGACCTAACTTAGAAGTGATTAGTAGAAGGTCATTTTCATTCTAAAAACACTAGCATATTCCTGTTTGCCTGATCTCCTGGCTGACCCTGATTATGATTACAATTTATTAATTATTATTTTTTTTGTGATTGATATTACATTTGATGGGTTATTAAAATATGGCCAGAAAAGAATGAAAGCTGAACACCATTGTGGCCTGAAGAACATTAGCCAATACCTGCCTAGCTGACTCTGATCACACAAAGGTCCCACGGTCCTGGCTAGTAACAATGACTTAGGTCTCACGGTCCTGGCTAGTAACAATGACTTAGGTCCCACAGTCCTGGCTAGTAACAATGACTTAGGTCCCACGGTCCTGGCTAGTAACAATGACTTAGGTCCCATGGTCCTGGCTAGTAACAATGACTTAGGTCCCACGGTCCTGGCTAGTAACAATGAGTTAGGTCCCACGGTCCTGGCTAGTAACAGTGACTTAGGTCCCACAGTCCTGGCTAGTAACAATGACTTAGGTCCCACGGTCCTGGCTAGTAACAATGACAATGGTCAAACTGTACAAGTGTTGCTGGGATTTCCTGTCACTTCACGGTGAAGTATATGTTGGTTATGTGTAGGCTACTAAAGTGGATTGGAAGCATAACTTGTATGTTACTAGGCTGTTTGTATTGGTATCATCTGGGCAGTCTTTTGTGGGCTGGGTCAGAACTATAAGTCCTCTATACATGGCTTTGGGATCAGTTGCTTGAATTTATCCTAGGGGGGTATATATGTGGCATTCAGATTCATCTGCGAGATGGTATCTTTAAGTTTTGGTTTTCTTTTATTATTCTGTTTTATGAAAACACTAGCAGCAAGTTGCTGACCTGGATACTTACTGTACTGCTACTGTGGCCAGTGTCCAATGTGTCATAATCAGCCGATTGTCAAGTGGCACATGTTGCATACTTGTGTTTGTGATATGTAGAGATGTTTTGAAGAGAATGTTTATCTCTGTTTAACTATTTAAATACATTGTACTTTGTTCAGGTCTTCCATCAAATGAAGTTCTTCCTACATTAAAAGAAAAAGTACTAGACTTCAAGAAAGGCATGCCAGTATTAGTGGCTTTAAGAAATCCAGCCCTTCGTTCACGGCACTGGGAAGAGATTCAGAGTTTGATTGGCAGGCATATAGTCAAGGACAAACACTTCACACTTGGCAGATTCTTGGAGCTACAAGTAAGTTTTCTCATGTGTGTCTGTTACTTCAGTGCACTGAAATAGCAATCTGTCTTGTACAGGTCCATGCTAGGGAAGTCGCAACATAATTCTATAAGCTTAATGGTCCAGGTTGAAAACCACTATGGCTTCTTCCTTGTAAGGGTTGCTATGGCCCTTATGGTGACAAGATTCATGGAGAATCAAAGAATTATAGGAGTGGCTTTAATTATTTTGAAGGATTCTCTGACATTTTCAGGTTGTCATGTTATGAATTACAAGTACTCAATGTTTTTACACTATCATCCAACCCCACATATTCCATGTTAACACATTTTGGCTCAGTTATATACCCTCAGGGTATATTTGAACCTCATATGTGCATTCTAGTTAGGTAGCATAATCTTATCCATCCATATTTATTAAACTCATTGTTCTCTTTTTGTCTCACAGTTGTTTCACTTCAAGGACAAGATCAATGATATTTCTACTCAAGCCAGCAATGAAGCTACTCTGGAAGTTATGCTTAACAAGGTGAGCAACTGGACAAAACATTATTTGATGTGAACTTCTTAAAAACAGGTGTAGAATATATTTGACCCTCTGTGGTTATTTGCTTCATATTTAGTAATATGAGAGTAGGTGTATATTTATATAGCGTGTACACATATGTCCTTGTCTCGTTACTTTATGCACTAGTGAGTATCACATATAAATATGTATGCACAATATCTCAATACATGATGGAAGGATGTGATACTTGATATATTTGATGATTATGGGTAGTAGATGTCCCTTGTTGTTTTTGGTGTGCACCAATAACAGGTTTATAGCCATACCATTCAATCCGGGCTCGGTTTGTGCCCAGTGTCATGTAATTTTACTACCTGGTTTGAAATGTTGCTGCATGTATTGAAAACAACCCAAAGTCAACGACATACGTTTATTATCTTTGATAACTTTTGCTCACAGCTTTAACATGATTTGTCTTTCTTCCATGACCTCACATATATTTGTTAATACCTTGTAAAACATTCAAATATTTATCTTAAGATCATAAGATAGCCAAATCAATTCTGAGTATAACCAGATATTTTAGTAAGAGCCTTCTTTGTGGGAGGATGGTGTAACTGTATAACAAGTGCTGACCTGCCAAAATAGGTGGGATTAATGCATAAAATAGCTGGCATTGAAAGTACTGCACTTCGGAATCTAGAAAAATAGTAATGTAATAACTTATGAGGAAAGATGAGAATAAATATAATTGTTTTAATCTCATTTGTCAAGTTTTTTAAAGTATCAGCATATTCCTCCTGATACTGACAATTTTAAGGGTGGTGTCGAGATTTGGTTTGACCTGGGTTAAGAAGCTTCTCATGGGCTAATATTGAGTTCTGTCCATTTGATGGTGGATGAACATTGGCTTTAATTTAACTCCTTGTTCATGCTTTATTCACATCCAAACTTACCCCTGTTTCATGGTCTGCTAAGGAACTATCAAGACTCCAGTCTACAAAATACAGCTGCTTATCTAACTTCCTGTGTTCCTCAATCACATCATATTTCACCTGTTTTATGTGATCTTCACTGGCTTCCTATTAAGGTGCACATCACTCATCAGTTTATTCTCCTGACTGTACCCCAACTAACGTATCAGAACATCTTTACCATTATGTTCATACTGAACCCTTAGATCATCAAGTCCTCTCTCAAAACCTAATCATGTTTCTTTGAAATTCTATTAAAACCTTTTCTTATGCTGCTACTATATTATGGAACAAACTACCTCTTCATTTTCACCAGGCTAGCATTGTGAACATTTTCAGATCATTGCTAAAGACTTATCTGTTTGAAATTTTCTATTCATGATTGTATTCCTAGGCGTTCTTGTTCTTATCAAATTTCTAGGTTACTTTCATTGCAGTGTTTAGAGTCATTTTCATTTTATAAATTTCTATTATAATGAATATCATGCTGCTGGCCGTATAGCCATTTAACATCCTCCTCTGATGGACATAATGTTCCCTCAATCTTTGACCATAGTTGCACTGAATGGGTTATTGGCAAATTACATACAGTTGATGGGTTTCAAGCTTATCAATGCAAGCACTTCAGGCACCGCCCCAAATTGACCCGGGCCAGATATTGACTCATCCTACACTCATGACATATTATAGTAGCAGTGTTACAGATGGTATTAATTCTGCGAACTCACTTCATTAGCAGCCTCTTTTTGATCAATATGAATCCCAAACAGATTGGTTGTTTGCCAAATCAGGTTTAAAATGCTGAATTTCATCATATCTAATGGTTTCCAAATGGTGTGGTCATAAACAATCACTACATTTATAAATTTAGAGCTTGTATTGTTTTCTACATAGTTTGTTTGTTCCAAGACATCGGTACTTTGATTGGTTTATCAAATAGGTAATATATGGTATTTAACAGATATTTGGACTAATTTAAAGCTTAGGTGTGCCAAATTCAGGCCCACCATGTTAAACGCTCCTTATACATTTCTTTACAAACCTTTGTCAATATTTCACATTATGACATCTTATTTTTGTTTTGAATTTTAGGTGATTGACTTATGGCAAACAACTGATTTTCGACTGAAGCCCCACAGTGGGCGGGACTTCATGATAATTGCTGGTGCTGATGACATCACTGCACAGCTTGAAGAAAGCCAAGTAACCATAGTAACAATCAGAGGCTCAAGATACGTGACACCAATAAAGGTATTCTCTATACTTCATAGAATTCTCTTTGGAATTTTAAAATGGATTAAATCCTAATGCTGAAAATGTGTTTGGTTTGAAGAATTGCACTTATTGGGTTACTGAAGTAAACAAAAGTGAAAATTCCCTGAACATCTAAGAAGCTAAGTAAAGTAAAGGTTTTCACTTGTAATAAACCTCTAATAACAAGAAACCTAATAAAAAAACATCAAAGAATTATGTGAGCTTAGGGTAGAAGAGTTTGTTGTAACATTAAATCAGGAAAAACATGTTTCAAGAACTAGTTTTCTGCTGGAATATTCAGAAAACATAACTTTTCTGGTCTCATTGGTTACCTGCACCACATCTATTAGGACTACATACTTTACAGTGTTAAGTAATGCTGTTCATACCACATCTATTATGACTACATACTTTACAGTGATAAGTAATGCTGTTCATACCACATCTATTATGACTACATACTTTACAGTGTTAGGTAATGCTGTTCATACCACATCTATTATGACTACATACTTTACAGTGTTAAGTAATGCTGTTCATACCACATCTATTATGACTACATACTTTACAGTGTTAAGTAATGCTGTTCATGGCAGAGCTCATGTTGTTAGAGGAACATTACATGCTACGATTCTACATTGATGTTGTATGCTAACAAAAAGTGAAAGAAACACTTTAATTATGTAAGGATGGCATTCAATTTTAATGTTAAGCATGTTTCCATTTTGGTTCCGATGCTGAAGGCATTTTTGGAACAGTATGCAGTCAGGTTGGCGCCGTGTGTATTTGTGTATGTAGGTTTGTGACCATTGAGCTTATGAACATGACATCTCGAGAAGGGAATGATGGATGGATGTGGTCATGGGTAGCATATGACCCCTATTGTTTTTGTGGCAGGTCTCATGAATGTTAATGAGTGGGAAAGGCCTAACATATTTTTAAAATGTCAACATGATTGTGTTACCATAACTTGTTGAAATGTTAACTGGCAATAATTACATATACAGTACAGCATTAGAACCATAAAATCTTCTTCTGGATTAAAGGACTATTGCAAGTAAAATATATAATTTCAACCAACTGGTTAGCATAGTGGTTAGAGCATCCACTTTTTAGCTGGGAGGCCCGGGTTCAAATCTCAGATTCGATTCTCAGCTGAGTCATACCAGAGACTTTAAAAATAGAAGCTGTGCCTTCTCGTTTGGTGCTCAGCATATGAGTTTGGAGTAGGATAGTAATGTGATTGGTTTCTACCGTTTGAGCGCTTTTCAGCAGCCGACCGTGTGTAGTCCCCAGGGACCTCAGATGAATGGTTGGGAATGATACAACAATTGAATTTGGAAAGCGATGTGAGACTGAACGATACCTTGATTGAAATGCTATATAAGAACCTAGTTATTATTATTATTACTATATGTCTTCTACTTCATGTTGAAGTATATGGAAACTTAAATTTCTAGGACACACTTTCTTGGTCAATATGCAGTCTAATGTTTATAAAATTGTTCAGGAATATATTACTGATTGTTTTCAACCACAGTAGAACCCTTGTGTCACTATGTTAATAGACTGTGTAGATTTTGCTTTTTGTTTCAGGCCCAGGTTGAAGAGTGGGATAGAAAGTTGAATGTCTTTGGAAGAACTCTGGACGAGTGGATGTCTTGTCAGAGAAACTGGCTTTATCTTGAGCAGATATTCATGACACCTGACATCCAGAGGTATATGAAGGGGTTTAGGAGTAGGCCACCATTGTTTTTTGATTCACTTTACAGGGTCCTTGATTCAAATGTGATTTGCTGAATTAATACAGGGTAGCTCAGTTCACAAAGCCATTCCTACAATACTTTATCTGGGTTCTCACAAGATTTTTCTGGGTTCTCACAAGATTTTTCTGGGTTCTTACAAGACAATTTCTGGGTTCCTTCATTCATTTGTACTTTGTGGTATACATCTGTTCACTGTTGGGTGCACTGGTTTGGGTTCTGTTATTTCTTGGAACCAGATTGTTTGGTGGTTTGGTTGCTCCCACCTATCCATGGTCAAAGACTTGGGGTACACAGACATAGATGGGTTTTGAAAACATCAGTGGATCTGATCTGGATCTAGCGTAAGTATTCCAGGATCTGTCTTCTCTGGTATAATACAATTGGGTCTGATCCAGATCTAGTGTAAAGAACCCATGTTTTATCATGTATCTTGAGTGGCTTAATTCCTAACCTTAATCTAAATTTCACTTTAAATATATCCTTGTGGCATTTTGTAAGTATTCTTTCATAATTTAAGGAATATATTGAAATATACTCACTGAAATGAAACAGTACAAATGATACAATTCTTGTTTGATGCTACAGACAATTACCAACCGAAGCCAAACTGTTTGCCCAAGTCGATAAAACATGGAAAGATATTATGAGACGGACAGAAGACCATCCCAATGCTCTTAAGAGTGGAACACTCCCGGGCGTCTTAGAGATGCTTCAAGCAAATAACTCAAACTTGGAAAAGATCCATAGATGTCTTGAGGTAAAATAAGTAACAATTTGCTGAAGTGGTGCAGTTTTAGGTGAACCTTTGGCTTTACTATTGGGGATCTTTGAAATAAACTCTGCACAACTGTGAATCTGTGAAACTAAAGCTGGGTGATTATCAGATGAGCCAAATGGTTTACCTCCATATTCTCCATGACTCTTGTTTTTGTTTCCAATACCAAATGTAGCATCGGAATCTATTCAGTCAATTTGATGTATGTGTGTTACCCTTCAGCTCATGAAAATGATATCTTAACCCGTTCCCAGCTAACACTATAATGCGTAAGTGCATGCCTGTTGCTGAAGCAATACATACATATGCCTAACATTAGGCCTAAGGTTAGAGCTAACGTTACGCTAGCACTATGTACAACATCAATGTGAATTATGACTATTTTGTGTGTTTTGATACCTGATACTCACATTTCAATCTTCATATAAGTCCTCAAAATCAACGTAAATATCGTTTTCTTCACTCGATTGATATCATAACCTACTGAATCGGCCGCGATCTCCTGTAAAAATCAGCATAACCACAGGCCATTCAGAAACCTTAGTTTTGTTGGGCATGGACATTTTGTTTTGCTTTGTTGATCTACCCTTATAGTTAAATGTTATGAAACAGCGCCACCATTGAATAGCCCATTCCTTTAGCTTTCATCGGGTATGCGGATATAGTGTGTAGGTAATGTTTGCGTGGAGTGATTTGAAGGAAAAGTGTCGTAAACACGTAAATGTACATGCTTTGCAGAGGACGGAAGTATTAAGAGCACGTAAATGTACGTGCTTAGCAGGGAAAGGGTTAAACATTGTAGAAAGTATAGCAGCCGAGCTGCAAACATCCCAAAGATTCTCTTTTTAAATGCATATTCATTTTTGATTCCTTGCCAGAGGCAAAAGGAATCTATGCAATCATGATGGCGTGTGTATGTGTGTGCGTGATGTGTGTGTGACGCCAGCTCGTAAT
>JAODAF010043105.1:0-11704 GCA_027574765.1 Molpadia intermedia
TGTCATTAGAGGAGAGCAGGAGGAATACACATCAGGCTCACGTGAAGCATGATACTAAAGTAGCAGACCAATAGAGAAGTTTCTTGTGATTGCAATTACATGATTAACAACCTATGCTATTTCCAGATTTCAGACTGACGGTTGATCCAGTTTTGCTCAGTTCTGCACAGTACAGGAAGCCTTGGAAGGGTTAATGAAGTTCATCACGTATAAATATATCAATTATTTATCAGTAATTTAGTTCTTAATTTTCAGCTCTTGTTTTTAAATTGACAATCTTTATAACGATCATCACATCAATCAAGAAAGGAGAACACATTATAATATATAAGAAAACAAAGAACTGTGAAATAATCCGACATGGTGAAGGAGCCATTATTTTCTTACATGGTGGGAATCGCTGGGCATTGGATTGGAGCTGATGTAATCTTACTTGAACTGATCTCATAGTTGGTATGAGGGTTTCTTATATTGAGTACTAGAGTCCCCCATGTGGTTGGAAGAGACCAAAGGTCATTAAAGAAATACCTCAGGTTACCTTAATATTTTTTGGATTATTTAACCTCTCATTTGGTGGGTAGTTTGATTAAATTGAGTACAAAAACCCTTTGGTATTTGGAAGAGGTAAAAAGTTGGCTAAAGCCAAACCGATAAATTCTTACCATTGTATGATAATAAAAATATTGAATAATTAAAAGATAGAGAATCAACCAAAAAATTATGAGTGTTTGAAAATTGGTTTTGGAAATTCTGAAGTGATCAAACTTTACATGAACTATACTATATAGTTTCTTTTGGTTTCAGCACTGGAACTCAGCTAGTTGTTCTTCCATCTCTGAGGGATGTCCATCATGACTTTGTTTATCCTCAACCACCATTTCCTCTTGAGGGTATTCTCAAAGGGAAAGATGTTGCTGACACCTCGGTAAACATTTTTATGTCTTCTCCTTAAAGCAGTTAATTTGGTTTGTAGGACATCAAAATGTAAAGATGGCTTAAAGTATTTTCTTATGTTTACTAATATGCTGACATGAATACTGACTTTTCCATAACAATATTGGATTGAAATATGCTGCATTGTTTCAAATAGCCAGATAGTTGGATACAAAGTTTAATATTCAAACTAGATTTGAGAGCTTTCATAAAATAAATTTCTCTATACTGAATTTGTTATCAAAACAAGATAATTGCACCATGGCCGGCTCAAATTAAGTCAGCACACCAAAGTTTTAAATTAGCCCAAATTTTTCTTAAAAAGTACCAATGAAACTACTCAATATTGTAAACAATAGATTGATGCAGAAACCAGAAGAAGAAAGTGATGAAAGAGAGTGATTAACTCCACACAAACTTGAAAACACAGTTGAATCACCCATATAAACTTTGACCTCAAACCTGATATCTCTCAGTTCGACACATTAGTATCTATTATATATTTGAATGGTGTTATCCTTACTTTCATTACTGGATGGAGACTTTGTAGAATCTAACCTTTTGTTTACTTCATACCAAGTATTCAATATATCTCAGCAGCATTGTTATGTATGATCATTTCTTGATTATGAAACATTGCATCAGTGTGCATTGATAGTCATTTAACACTATTGTTCTATACATGGGTTATTTGGTGGCAGCCTGACTGAGACTGAAATCACTCCCCCCTAATTGCCTATATCATTTTTTCCAAAGCCTAGCAGTCTGGACAGCTTAAATTTCAAGCAACTTCAGTCTACCTTCACCCTAAATTCTCTACCTGACCTTGTCAGTGATTTTATATTAGTGCTGCAATCCCCAGTCTGTTATTGAAGGTGTGTTAACCGGGGTGGGGGTCAGGGGACATGATACCCCACATGATAGGCAATAGACATTCTGTTTGCAAAATATGGTCTTTAGTAAAGCTTATTTGTCACAAGCGTGAATGCTTTTCAGAGAGCATTTCACATTTGCCATACTGAACTGATACTGATGTTATATTCCACAAAAACAAACAATTTTGTGGCAAGTCAACAAATTCAACAAGTACAACACATAGCATTGGAACCACTATATAATGTTGATGTTTGTCTTCCTTAATTGTCAATTCCTTACATTGTATATATTACCCAAATTCAGTGCAAGCTCTATATTATTAATGTTGTCATAGCAACGCAAATCTACGAAATCACTTTAACAAGAATCACATTCCCAGCCTTGCAATATGAATCCCAATCCAATGAAATGTTTATAGGATTTCAGTGGTTTGATTGGATCACTAATTTAAGAGAGTTTTGAAAATTTAAAATAAAATATGTATATAAGCATAACAACAAATGTTTTTAATAGAAATACCACGTACTTGAACTGGCCCATAGGTAGGACTAGAAGGTTCGATTTATGCGAAAACATTGCACTAATTTGCGTCTAAGAATTCTAAGTATACACAAACTTTACCCCTCCCACATGACGATGTGCAATCGAAGGTCCATCTTCAGAAGATGCACCCACCCGCCTATGGGCCTGTTGAACATGTTTCATTTCTTTTTCAGAGGTTACACCTGGTTTCGGAACCAAGTATATTTGCTGTCAATGGTATTGTCTTTGGGGCTACCTCCACTGATGTTCTATTACATCTTGGCAAAGAAGAAATTTCTGGGTAAAATCTTCTGTTATTTCATCAATTTTAAAATTATTATTTTATTATTAGATTAACCATCATCCCATTATGAAGCTGCAAGACACAACTCCCAAGATGATTGTGTTCTGTTAGTAAACATACCATCTAGATTGTTAACACCTCTTTATAGTTATAGGTGATGACTATAATTATAAACAGGAACTATCTTCAGGACACTAGCAGCTAGTGGATTAGTTACACTGAGTGCTAATTGGTTCAGGAGGAATGCTTGTCAAAGCACCAAGGGCACAATAACCAGAGGATTATTTATCATTTTGCAAGTTCTACCAAAACCAGTATATTTGATGGAAAATTGGAAAACACTGGTTGAATGGCCAGACTGCTGTATGCAATAATTTTCATTATGAACAGAAATCGTAGAGATTTTGGTTTTGATGCCGAGGGCTACTAACACTTTTAGCTATGTGCAAGATTAAGTTAGGCCAAATAAAAAAAATGCCGGTTTTTCGTCACCATGTGCATCCTATATTTTTCTTTTTTGGAAAAATGGTTTGGGATTTTTTAAATTATTTTTTAAAACAAATTTCAGATTTGTCATGATTTTGGCCAAATGTAGCTTCAATTTGGCAAAAAGATCAAAAGGGTCCATTTGATCTGGTAACACTACTTAATGTTGATTTGTACAATCAAGCATAACATCAAGCTTAAAAACTTGTCCATATGTCATTTTGGATCTGCCATTATGAAAAAATGCAAGATCTAAAACGTTTTGAACACCTTTAGTAATCACTGTATTTGACGTATTATGATTGGTTCTTCATGGCTTTGATAATGATTTATTTTGTTTTAACTTCTCTGAGCGACACTACATTACTTTCAGCCAATGTGTTCTAGATCAATTCAAAGTTAGAAATTGTTGATGGGTGAAGGTATTTTCTCAAACTTTCCCACCACATTAGTAGTTGGATTGATTTTGATGATATGGTGGCCACCACTAAAATAATTGAATTTTCAAACTTAAAATCCAGTCAACAAAACTGTTCTTATAGTGCGTAGTGTGATATATTTGCTGTATGTTTTTACATATTACTTTTATTTTACCTGTAATTTACAGACCTGCTACAAAGGGTGACAGACTTGGCAGGTTAATGAAACATCTATTCACTCAGCGAAGTTTTTACCCAGTACACCCTCCTCCAGAGGACGTACCAATAGATTATCCCCATTATGAAGACTATGCCAGACTGCCTGTCACACCACATGTGTTCGTCATTCCGTCAGATATGCGCTACTTCATCAAGGTATATTAATGCATGAATATCAAACCCTTCAATTTACCACGTCAAAATATTGTCACACTGCTTCTTTAATTTCCAAAATGGCGCTGACTATTTTCATGCAGTTTATCTGTTTGTAACTTTCACTCTTCATATCAGAATTTCACACACTTATTCCTTTTGAATTGTCCACCCTGTTATATATAAACTTGCATGTTTGTAACATTGTACATTTCAGTTTCTTTGAAATGTCGCATAAAAGCATTGAACAAACTTCTAGTTTCTTTGTCATCTTAGCCGCATCAAAGTTTTGAAATTTAAAATATAATCAACCAATCATGACTCAGAACAGTCCATACATGAGTAACATGACCTGTCTCTTTGATTTAGTGCATAAAGTAGAGATATTTGATATGCAGTATAAATCCGTGTCTACGACTCGCAAGTATAATACAGGATAAATAGAGGTTTGCCAGCGAGTTAAACCTCTCTCATAATTGATAGCCTAATGTTCTGATATAATAATCTGATTTTTGTGATAATTTATTTTATATTATTAATTTATAAATTATTTATGCCAATTACATTCTTTGAAGATAAAATAGGTAACAGTTCAGTACCGTGGTCCGACTACCCCAAAATATAGTTGCCTAAAGCTACTTCAATACGTGATAATATGCCACTAAAAGGGCGCAACATGCACCTTTGGCATGAATTGTTAATTTTTTGCAAGTTAGTGTGGAATGTTTCAGTGACAATATGGGTTTTAGTAAATAGTGAAATTGGTGGATTAGCTACCCAACTGACAGTATATGATCTTTTGATATCAAGTATATATTTATGTGATTATATGCAATGGGTAACTTTTGGTGAAAACATGACATTTTTAATCAAAACTTGCACCTGAGTCATTTTGGTCTGTAAACTTGGGTATTATTGGATAATTCTGGGGGAGTCATGTACTCTCTGATCTCTGGTTAAACAGAATGAAATGAAGCTCTTTGGTGAGAACTTCACTTATTTCACTTATTTGCAGCTGGTTTAAATAATAGAGACGCTGAATGTTCAGTAAAGCAGTTAGGACTAGAGGTTATTCAGACAAGTGAAAAGTGTCCCCTGTATGGATTAGAAAAATTTGTAATTACTCAACTGGAGAACGGGGATAGGTATGAAATGAAGTTGAATGTCATTGTAGTATGTATAAAGATATTATTTAAAAAAAACAACATAAGGACCAAATTGTCTATCAGTATCAGGTGGTATCAACATAATGATAGAGCATGACCCAATACAGCCTTGTGTAAACATGTCATCATTTCTGAACAGTAATATCTCAGATATTCAAACCAGAAAGAAGATAAGTGAAGAGTTATGAGGTTATAAATAACTATATACTAAAATATATATTGTGCCGGTGCCTTCTCTTTTGCCATTTCCAAAAAAATCAAAGTATCTTTACACAAATAAATAAGTTGAACAGCTTCAGTAAAACTGATCTAAATTTCATGCAATTATGACTGACTCTGTCAAAAGGTGTTTTTCTACTGTACTTTTTTTTCTTGCCAGGATATTGAAGGTAGCCTTTGTGTCAATCCAGGACGCCTCTCCAAAGGACAAGGAGGGGGAACCTACGCAGAGGTAGTGATTCAACCAGGAGACAAGATACAGGCCAGTATTGTCAGCCGCACTGCTGCAAAGATCGTACGCATCTGAAGAAAAATCTGCTGTAATTGTTAAAGGGTGACCAAAGACTCTTTTAAAATAAATAGCTAATGAATCTGATTGGTATTCCATTGTTTGTCTCAAATTGTGAAGAAAACAAACTTTGTGGTCAGACTTTGGCTAATTGGTTTGCTTAAATTTGGTCACTGAATGAAACACCAACAGTCATTCATAGTACCACACATCTTGACAATGATCATGAACTATAAGACTTCATGAATTGTAGAAAAGTCCTAGTGGCCGGTATTGTACACAAGGGATAGAGACTGCATTTATCGACTAGTGATCTCTGCAAAATACATATTAGCTCGACCAGACCCTGCCTCTCTGAGAAACAAGATCAGTGTGCGAAATGTGTAATAATGGCCTTTGGATTTCCTTAAAATTTAACCCTTAGACTATCAGTGTCGCGATTTTTGCAACACTGCCATCACAGACCCCTGAGGGCGCCACCTTCGTCCTCTGTGCATTCCGGGGTTACGTAATAGCACCACGGTCTGGTGACCCGGGTACATGCCCGGAAAAGCCGGTAAGCAGCGATGTGACGAGCTACGCGTCAACAAGTAAAGACGTGTTGCACTGTAGATGTAGGCCGGTTGTCTAAGAGTTAACGCAAAAATACGAAAACGCCCTCTCGAGCTCGGAAAAGGTTGGTGCTATGCTAGGCACATCGATTAGTTTAATTAACCCTTAGACTACCAGTGTTGTTAATCATAGAGGCTGAATATTGTAGAACTACAATTCCAGCTTACATGTTGTCATTTTTTGGATATTAGGTCAGAAATATCATAAAGATGACACAGGAAATTGAACTAGGGTTTTGCTATTATGTGGTCATGTTGTAATCTCTAAACCATGCATTCAAATTACAATAGCATAACAAAGACAAAGAGTTTTATATGGAATGCCAATGGAGAGGTACAGCATTTGGAACTCCTGAAAGATCTGTGATATCAAGCACACATGTTGTTTTATATATCCAAGCCTCCTTAAGCACTACCTATAAATAATCAGTCAACTTGGACAAACAGATGTAATGTAATAGACATTGTAAAATTCACCTTGGCAGACAGCAGATTAATTTCATATGTTGGTCAACCACTAAAAAACTGCAATGCTAGTGATCAACCGATTGCTCACATTGATGATAAATTATGAAAAAAAGAAAAGGAATTATGGTTGTCCTTTTTACGTGGATTATGTGTCCTCTCAACAATCACCTTATGGTTGCTAAGCACAGTTATGTCAGCTCCTACATTCATTCACGTATCCTTAGCATTAGCTAGCACACCACCATCAGATTCATTGCTGATTTACTTTTTCTCTGAGGTATTCCCTGAAAGCACTTTTGAGAAGATGATGGAGCAGAGTATAAAAACACACAAAATAGTCTTAACAAACTATAACATTGTAATAATAATGTTGTACCTAGTTGGTCTAACGTTAGCTCTGTTAGGCATATGTATGTACATTTACGTAGTGTTAGCAGTGAAAGGGTTAATGTATTGTAAATCCTTAATATTGTTATGGACTTAATATTCTTGTAATAAACTATTTTGATATTTTCATACCTGTTGTAAGTTTTTTTTTTAATGTTTATGTGAGTGGTGTGCATATTTTGATGTGCTTGCTACGTAAAGGACATTTGATATCAGGTGTGCATATCTGTCAGCTAATGCTGACTCATTTAGCATAGGTAGGATCAACCTTCACTCATCCTCCTGTCTTTATCCTCAAGTAGTTGACTGACTGGGTGGTTAAGACAATCTGAGGGAAACTAATTTGCAAAGGTGTCAGTAAATGTTAGCAGTTAGGATGAACCGTCACTCATCCTGTCTTTGTCTTGGAGTAGTTGACTGACTGGGTGGTTAAAAGATTATGAGATTGCTAATTTGCAACAGTGTCAGTGAAGTTTAGCACCGTTATGATGAACCCTCGATCATCTTGTCTTTGTCCTCGTCGACTCCTCGAGTAGTTAACTGACACGGTGGTTAAGACAATGCGAGGGAAACTAATTTGCAAAGGTGCCAGTAAATGTTAGCACAGTTAGTATGAACCCTCACTCATCCTGTCTTTGTCAGGGAGTAGTTGACTCATTGGGTGGTTCAAACAATCAGAGATTAACTAATTTGCAAAGGTGCCAGTGAATGTTAGCACAGTTAGGATGAACCCTCACTTATACTCTTTTTGTCATGTAGTAGTTGACGACTGGGTGGTTAAGACAATCTGAGAGAAGCTAATTTGGCATGGTGTCAGTGAATGTTATCAGTTCATCAACCCTCACTCATCCTGTATTGGTGTAGTTGACTGTGACTAGGTGGTTATGAGAGCAACTAATTTGCAAAGGTTGAAAGGTGTCTAATTGTTAGCAGTTAGGATGAACCGTCACTCATCCTAGGTTAAATGACTGATCAGATGGCTAACCGGTGATTGCCAAGGGAGTCTGCAAACTTATGGTGGTGACAGGATGGCTAAGAGAACCTGAGAATGGATCATGATGAGGATATGAGTACTAATTAGATGGCTGATTTGCAGTGAAATGAAAAGGCAAAAACAATCCAGATATTTTGAATTTCTATTTTATTTAAAAGTTTTCACACTGCTACTAATGATAATATTGCACATTGCTAATAGAAAAGTCTACCAAAAACAGGTTGTTCACTTGTTCATCACTTCTAGAACAAGCCTTTCACTTTACTGGGCTGGGATGCCCCTGAAGCTGACAATCTGATTTCTACCAGAGATACTAAAACTCATTTTCCATTACAATGCTTATGATTATATTCACAAAGCACAAGCTGAGATAAGCAGCTCACATTGAATTTGATCCTGACCCCATTTGTATGGATACAGATGCATTTTGAAATTTATATGTAGTAAAATAGATCACTAATGTAGGGATTGATACTGCAAGCAGATGATATGCGAACTGACGTCACTATATCAACACTACTGGTCATTTCATGACTCTCTGAAAGTATTTTCAGCCTATAAATCTGGATTTTCAACGAACAATCCGGGATTTTCGACCGATAAAGCAGAATAATAATTACCGGACATTTGGCTTTACATGTGCCTTCTATGATACACAGAAAATATGTTGAGTCTGCATTTGCATATATGTGGCCATAGTTCTGTCCAAATCCACACATCTTCTCACACTGGCTGAAATTCACATCGCACATATCCACATCCAATGGAATCTTATGGAATCCAATCTTTTGGCCGTAACCAATTCATAAAAAATTGGAAAACTAATTTCTACTTCTACAACACTGGTGTCCTAAAAAATTGTCAAAATAACACCATTAAGCTTTCTGATTATAAAATATACAGTTTTATAAATAAATTATGGACTAATTTCCTATCATTATTTAATACTGATGCAAAAAGATGATAAAGAGAAAACATGTTTTTCTTAGAATAATTTTCCAGAGGAGAAACTGGAATGCATTTTACTGTTTAAAAAGTTTATTCTCTTTTGTTGGATATTTGACCAAATTCAAGGTGGTTAATAAAAGGTTAAATTCAAGGTTACACAATGTAATCAAGGTGACAAATACCCTTGGGATGTGTTCACATTGGAACCTTCACTTGGTGTTGAACACCGTGCTCCGGATTTTGCAGCAAGATTAAATAAAGTTTGAATGTAATCAAGGTGACAAATACAGCAAACCAAGCAGTAGTAAACACATGAAAACATGCAAAATCATTTACAGTGTATGACATTAATTTGAATCAATGTTTTCTATCGGGCACATTGTTCTTAAACAAATTGAAACATTATTCCTGTATAATTTGAGGTGCAGAACTTTAAGGTAATGCTTACCCTCCTAAACATTGTGTTCAAAATCACGGTTCTTGTAAATCCACTAATAGTGACCAAGTAGTAATTGTATATTTAAAAGTATATATATATACAGAGAAAAATTACCAAAATCATTCAATTTCATAGGAAATTTCAAATCTGCTGTATAATAATTTGAAAAGGTTTCCATGCCATACAGCAAAGTAAACAGATACATTATTAAGTTTCAATAAGTTCACAAACTTCAACAAGAAAATCAATGTTAAATTTTAAGATTTGTCGACAAAGGTATAGCAGTTATATACAATGATTTCAAATTTAGTAGTTGACTTACTACTGTACATAAACCACTTTTATAAAAGTAGCTAAAACACGGAAATGATAGAAGATTTCATGATTTAAGTCAATTACAGAATATACATTTTCCCTGATTATGACATTTCTGGAATGGATAATATTATTTTGTAATAAAAACTTGTTCTCTGGAAATTAACTTATTTCAGCTCAGATAAGCATTTAATCCATTGTTGATACTATATCCTAGAATCCAGTAGCTTATCCAGTAGTTGGGGACAACTTGTATGGGGGCTGAGGGACTTTTTATCACAACATTGTGGCAAATGTCCATTTCCCATTTGTTTGACTGTCACCCGATGGGATATTTCAGTTTGGATGGTAATGGGCAACTTGTGCCCAATGCGCCAACAAAGAGTTTATCTTGTTAGGGGAGAATTTACTAACCAACCTGGAACTATCAATTTCTTAGTAAACCTTTGGATGGTGCATTTTCTTCCGAGTTGGAGATGGGGATCGTATCCTTGTCTTTGGCATACTGCCAAAGAACGACGAGGCTTCACTGTATCCCTGCTTGAAGCTTGGCTCCATATTACCCAAGCTATGCTCCAGCCCCAGAGTAGTGATGGTGTTGGAGTGATGAGCCTGAATCAATTTCTCCAACTTTGATATGATCTCATAATCTGGAATGGCCAGTATGGACACATCAAGCCCAAGCATGCGTGCAATAACTTGCCTGAAGTCTTTCAGTTGATGTTCACGGTGTTGAGTCTCTGCGAGTAGATCTTTTGTGACTTGAAGTTCGGTGCTAAGCACGTTGACCGACTGCTCTGCCTTCTGAAAGCCATGATTGGCTTCGTCTTCTGTGTATTCTAGTTCTTGCTTCATCCCTGCTAGTTTACGTGCCTGTTTCTCCTTCGTCTTTTCAAGATGATCAATCCTTTTAAGTAGCTCATCAATTTCTGTCTTCTGAGTATAACTTGTAAGCTGGTGAAAAAAAGTTTTAAAAAATAATAAAAGTCTTGATAATGAAAAGATTCCCATCTAGAGATTGAATACTGCATTTAAGCTGTATGAAACACTAACCCACAATTAAAATTAGCACTAAAGATTTATCAACAGGTAATTCTTCCACTTGTTGTATGAACTATGAAGGTGTGTGCACACTGCACCATCAGTTGAACCTTCCAGCAATGAAGTACTTTAGCGAGAGTGATTGTGTATGCTGATATCTAGATTCAATCCCATAGATGCTGATGATTGGAAAATGTTTGACACACTGTACGGAAATTTACAACCACAATAGTGCATTTGGGTGCAGGATTCCATAGTAGGGGAGCAGAGATGTCACTCATGTCAGTGGCTGTACTAATCCATTTTGACAAAACATATACTGGTGGAGACATCAATGTAGGTCGGCATGAGGGCTAGTATTCAATTAAAACAGAACAGGATATTTAATTTGACATTAAGCCCAACCTATTATTTTATACGAGTGTAATTCCTAAAATCATGTCCAAATTTCATGACAGCTACCTGCAACTTGAAGTTGTGTTGCTGAGTTGGTTTAGAAGCTGTAGTGCAAAGCGTTTAAAATTTCTTGTCTTGAAGGATGTCTTAGATTGACTGCCAAAAGTACCAGGAATGTTACAATACTAGATGTTTGTAAATTGTTGTAATGATCCAGTATCTCATTCCTGAATTCTTTTGTTAATAGCTACTTTCAGTGACTAATTATTAAGTTATTTCCATTCATTAATATTCATGATTTGCACAAAAAAATATAGGGATTGTCTACTCACTATAGCTAATATATTATATTAATAGTATAGTAACTATCCTGTTCTTGAGTTATCATGTTAACAAGCTTTTTCAATGACTTAAGTGAATTAAGCCCCACATGTACATACCATGTACTAAGACAACCATACCAAGTATGAAGCTACTCCAACATAGGATTGTTTAAGAGTTTTACATTAAGCCCTGCCC
>JAODAF010043216.1:0-18753 GCA_027574765.1 Molpadia intermedia
AATGCTTATTTTGAGAGAAATGGGGCAAAGAAAAAGTTTTTAATACTCTTATATATATGATAGAGCCAAATGTTGATGTTGTGACATTTTCTTCACCAAGGGTTGATATAACAAATTTGAGACATTTTGTGACATATTAAGCCAAAATTTTCGATGATATATAAGTAACGCATCATTTAAATTGTTATATTCCTCTAAGCAAGGAACCATAGGTGCCCTTGGGCTCTTGTTTAATAAATCTGCCATATAACCAATAAAGACCTGATGATCACATTAAAGCTCAAATCATGATATTGAACATAGAGATCAAAGAGAACAGATTGTAAAGCCACATGCATATACTTGTGCTACTGTAGGTTAGTGCAGCATTATACATTGCAAAATGTGTGATAGGTTAATCTCTCGTTGCTTCTTCAACTGTTTATGAATTTTTATGTTTGGTAAAAATGACGCCCTATTGTTTTGTTGGTACACAAGCCTCAAAGTGCATAATTTTTTATAATTCACAGAATAAGGAGTTGGAGCAAATATCACCACTGAAGAAGGTACATGTTGATGTAATCGTGATGTGCACCCTACATTTTGCTTTGTTTGTTTTAGTTTTTTGTGTGTTCCTCTTTGTCATCTCCTCTTTACTTTATTTTCATTGTTCTTCTTTGTCATCTCCTCTTTTACTTTAATATCATTCATATCAATTCCCTCCGCTCTTTCTTGTGCGTTCGGGCGCACGCTCTCATAAGCACTTTTCACTCCTATTGCATTACTGTTAAGCCCCGTTTTCTTTAAACGATTAGATCTACTTCCCTCCTTCCGATCGTTTTCCTTCGAATGGCAAACGATTTGTTAAGATGTCAGCTTTCCTTCAAGCCAAATTTCATTTCATATTGAAACCCTTTGTTCCGTCGGACTTTGGGGGTTAAAGAGACAAGGGTTTTAAATTTGGCGTATGTTTTTCTCCTATGCAAATGCACACAATTTTTTTTTTGAGACCGTTTAAGTTGTTCATTTTTAAAGACTCCTAGACAATACACAATTTCTTTTCTTCGAACGTCATTGTAAAGAGGAGGGTTTACTCTTTCGTATGAGGTAAAAATGAATTTGATTAGTCAATCATTATAACCGGACTCATGGGTATGCAAATTGTGTGCCTGTTAGCTCCAAGTACCGCCTTTTATATACTTTCAGTATATGAATTCAGGCCAGTGTACGTAATCTCAAGGTCATCTTGCGTGTTTCTCGTTCAAGAGGTGTGATGAGTAAACATTGATTCAGATTCCCTGTATTTTTCACTGTTTTGTAGTGTCACTTTAGCGTAAAAGGAATTGATATGTGTGTGTAGTACATTTCATGTACAACAACTATTTACAGTAGAACTGCACACATATTCGTTATGAAAAACACCATAGGCACTCACCAATATAGTTTTGATGCAGGTTAAGCACATGACGAATCCACGGTAAAGTGTGACATCCACAACTAGGCTACCATGGAACTCACTTAAGTCGTTATGATAATAATATTAGACTCTCACCAGTACATTTTGGTATATGGGCGAATCCATGGACAGGTACGTCATTCCCTTTTAGCAACTACCGGTAGTCTACAATTGATCTCGGGTTGAAATGGAACAGAATAAGTCATGATATGTGGGTTACGTGTTACGCCATGAAGAAAAGGTACACAGTGCACATCATTGGAAGTAAATACAAAACAATATATAACACAAATACAAACACAATAACATCAACGAATTGCGCTTTCTTCAAATTAGTCTGCCCTTGCTATATATATATATATCACAAGTAAAAAAATCAACTACATGCTTAAATTATTTACATTCCTATATATTGAATGGACTTTAACAGTAGAAAAATAACCTTAAGTACAGGTCAAGAGAAGTGTTGACTTAAACGATGTACAGAAACACTCGAATATCCTCCAGTGACATGTTAGGTAGCTTTAGTTCGCAATTGACGTTTCGTGAGTTTATTCTGCGTGTATTCGACACTGTCTGACGTGCATACGTCGTGTTGTAGGTGTCACCGTAATTGGCGTGAGCGTTATAACAGGTGGCAATGTAAAATCCAGTTTTATCAGTGCGAAGACTCTGTGTTGGGTTTCAATAAATATGTATCATTTTACCAATATAAGTTATGTTGTAGCTAGACTGTCATACGCGAAATACACATATAGTTAATAGCAAGGTCCCATCAGCATCGCATACGATACGATGAAACATGTAGGTATTAAGGTAGTGCCAAGTAAATAGTTGAGTAAGAAATATATTTTCCATAACATACAAAACCATAGAATGGACTAATAAAAGTACTTGTTACAAACTGCTAAGCTTTAGACATCTACATGAATCCAATCACAAATAAAGAAATATATAAAAATATATTGGTCAAAAATAGTTAAGTTTTAAATGTTAACTAACTGATAAGCATATTTACTCTTATTTGAGTATTATACCTAATAATTGAGAAACCATAATTGGGATGGCATACGTAAGTAACGTGACCATGTCTGCCACAGCTTACTGTGCATCATTTTAAGAAAAACAAAATCTGTTACCGCCAAAATGAGCAGGTAATATGTGACCTGAAAAGAGACATCAGAAAAACAGTAATCCACAGGGAGTCCACGACCAGAGGATTTCGAGTCAATTATTAACCTTTCACCCATCGGCAGCTCGTTTAATTGAAAATCTGATGGTTTTCTCACCTCTGCAAATCTACTTAACAAATCGATGACGTCATTTGGGGATGTTGAGTAGCAATCTGGGTCTTTTACCAATAACAACCTAATTTAGAATATGATGATTTACCTGTATCCAGGCAGTTACCAAATACTTTTTGTTGTCTTGCATCCCGTTTAAAAGTCGCTTTTTATTTCAATGTTGGTATATCAGCTACGGTTTTTCAGATTGTATAATCAAAAGGATTACTCTCACATCTAATTTTATAATATTCATATATATTAATAATTGTATGTACTAATTTTATTTCTAGCTTTACTATTGAAATTAGTTTCATTATTGTTGTTGTGGCTCAATGATTTGACGTTTAAACGGCAGTAATTTGAATATTCATAACGGGCTACTAGGCGGTATAACCACCTGGTATTCAAACTGGGTCACAAAACAAATATTGACCATTTTGCATTAAATCACCCATAATCATACAACTATTTCACCCCTCCGCTTATACCCCTTCCACATGCCACAGCATCCTGCACTGGAGGATCGCCAAGATGACCAAGATAAATATTGGGGTCACCGTGCATAAAATACCAGGGTATCATAAAAGATTATTTACAATTATATTTGGATGTTATGATGTATTAACTATGAACTCGTACGTCTAGTACCTTTATAAGTTTACAATACAGCCGATACATGATACCGTCCGAGCTGGTTTGGTAAAGCTACGAAAATATTTTCTTTAACATTTGCATACTGGATGCATCACGTTGGGCCTCTCTATACACGAGCAAAAGCAAAAGAGCCAAGCATATTCCGTTATTTTGTGTCACTGTTGTTTGATCCCCGATAAGCATTCTTCTGGGCCCCAAGTGATAAAATATCCTAGAATATGATTTGAGAGTGGGAAAGTGGGACACGATGACACAATCATGCAAATAGGTCGTGTTAAAGTAGTCGATGCAATTATAAAAAAGTCGAGGTGTGGGGCAACATCTTAGTAAATTACATACCCACGTCATCACCCTCTTCCTGGTACATTCGTTATACGGTTAACTATTAGCGGTAGGCGTGAAATCAATCCTCACCTGACTCTTATGTCTAAATGAAACCGTTCGGGAACACGTTTGATTGGAGGATATAATTTGACGTCTGGATGTGATTTTACCCCTGCAGTGACTATTGAATTTCTTCCCCAATTTAGATTTATGTTCCCTAGCCTTCGTCGTGTTTTGTGTCTAAGGCGGGTTCAAGTCTGATCGAGCTAAGGTCTTAAATTACGTAGACCTCTCTGCCATAAATAGCCAATTACATGCCGCACACAATTTTGTCCCTTTTGCTGAAATTGAAGTGCGAAAAACTTCTTCCCATGTGGGTTAATTACATTATCGAATAATTGGAGCAGCCGGGGTATGTGTTGCCGATACTAAGCGGGAAACGACCCTTAGGTATAAATTCTGAAACAAACTACTATGTAACCGTATCTATGGACATTCACTTTCAGTTATTGACTTTAGAAAATACAAATGGGCATTCGGTGATTTTAAAAATATTAGACAACGTTGTTACTCCAAGTTTCCTATTTATATTCATGGTCAATTGTGACGTCATATAGCAGGCGAACATCTTCTCTTAAACTCCAACACTCATTTGAATTTAAAAATAATTGATTGATAAAATGAATTAACGTACGGAATGAATACACGACTCAACAGAACAATAAATAAATTAACAAATGCGTAATAAAGAGATGAATAAACAGAGCAATGGTTAGGTGGATACACGAATGAATAAACAAATGAATGAATGAAAGAATACACAAATAAATAAAGCAGTGGATAGTTAAATAAATTAACAAAATAAAACGAATATTACATAATGAAAATAAATGTTGTTCTTGTTTTCTTGTTTCTTTGGTTTCCCCTCATTTTTTCATTTATCATGTACACTCTTTGTATTCTGTATAATTGTATTTTATAGTATTGTAATATGTTACTGACATGGTAGCATAAATTTTATCAAATCAAAATCAATAAGTAAACAGAATATAATAAGTGTTTACACGAATGAAAGAGCAACGCATAAATAAAAAAAATCAACACTAATTTCAATGGATAAATAACATGAACTTCATGGGTTGACTGAAAATTAATGAATCCAACCCTTTTAAACAAAACCATGAAGCTACACTTTGAATAAGAAAAGATATTTGGTTTCTTTATGTGTTTCACCTTTAAGATGTTCTATGACGGATTTTCTCTCGCCATCACATATGCCGATTTTACAATTTGTCAACGAGACTTCATCTGATTCATCTTAATCTGCACAATCTTAATAAAAAACTAAAACTGAATTTTACACAATAGTAAATATTTGTTCTGTTCAACGATGTTGAGGATTTGGGAATACAGAAATCGAACACCACCTATATTGTTTTATGTAACGCTCATATATCACCTTGGTGTCTCCACGGAAGTTGGTCGTTGCAGACTCATCTAAATACATTGATTTATTCCAAAGTCTAGATCAATACGTTTTGACACCGATCGAACGCTTTTCTAAGTTAACCCATTCAATATGTCAATATTAATGAGAACGTGCGGAATGCGCTACAAAATTTACCGGTGCGCGCTTGGTAACAAAAGGGGACGCATGGACAGGGTCGAAAGAATGCGGGATAAGTGACGTCATAAAAACATTAGCATTTATGTGTTTAGCAATTGAAATGCGCTCAGGTGAGATAGAAATGACACGTCCTTTTTGCGTGTTTTTTTACCAAGAGCGCACCGGTAAATGTTGTAGTGCGTTCCGCACGTTTTCAAATACATGGTTTGCTTTGGATCATTCAACCTTTATTTACCGAAGAAGGACCAGAATCCGAAATATTTTGAATTGTATTAATGTCTGTTGGTGTTGAGCATTATTACCTTTAATTTGATATTTTATGTATATTAACCATTAGCTATGTATAATACTAGCCATGACTTTAATATCTCCTAAAAGAAACTTACATTTAACAATGTATGGACTTAAAATATGGATGGCCATTATTATAGGAGGACTATGCTTAACACACTGTGCAGACTGTGATTCTCCAGCGCAAGAACCATGCGTGTGTATGTGTATATGATATTGAAACTGCAGTATATACGGACGTACGTTGTACATGTATTATGTATGTCACGTATGACGCTCGTGCGTCAAACACTGTACAGGTCAAGTTTGATGACCAGAATAATATGATGCCAGATGCCTAAATGGAGCAAAACAAATAATGTTACCATTTAAAAAACGTAGATTAGTTAGGCCTACATAAAATATCCTAAAATTTATTTTAAAAATCCTGAATTTGGAGTTTCTTATGACGTATATAGTTCAGTTTAAAGTTGTGTGTACCACCACGCTTCCATAATTAAGTGATAACCTAAAATTTTAAAGAGATTAATAGGTGTGTCTTTTTTACAATATATGGTCTTTAACATAATATGACCTTCTCCTGATCATGTAATATGCGATTGTTATACTGCGTTCGTCGTATCTACAACAGTGTCGTGCTTTATATGATACGTATACTTAATATATATTGAATCTACTATCAAACACATATCATTTACATGTTACATGCATTGCATCGAAATGGAAAGATCGCCAATATGCTAATACTATCTTCTGGGTACTATTTGATCGTCCCAAAGGCAGGAGGCCTTAGTTGTATTATCAAAATATAGCTTTCAAGCAATTTCAAAGTTTTGTCACTATTTCCGTTTTTAATAGTCATTTCGTGAGTCAATTATACCTCATTATCTTAAACAACGACTGAATGCGTGAAACCAAGCCGCGTTGAATGTATCGAGTAAGAGTAAGGAAGGCAGACAAAGGTTATTAACATACTTCGCGCATCTTTAATTTGATGAAATACTACATTGCTTTAGAAATAATATCGTTGCCTTAAATGTCAAAACCTTGCTTGGAATGATGATATGTTCATTCTGTTTACGTTAATAACAGTCAAGTGCTATTCACAATAGTGCATGTGTGAAAATGATCAAAATATTTTATGGCAAAGCGGAAAGTTTAATAAAGGCCAACATACCCTCAGCAAATGACAAAAAAGAGAAATGTTTATGTTTACATGCTTATTCTATTATCATCCATGTATACGATGAGCGGATGGGACTGGTTGAGACTCGTATTTATCAGGAATTTTACGCATCACCTTTGATCCACCGTATGTTTACCTCAGTTCTCGAACATGGCACACCAAACTAGCAACTTTATTTTGTCTTAACAAGGCGTGTTAAACTAGACTCTCTTCAGTTTTTACACCGAAATAGTATTTGTACTTACCAACCATAGCGACTGCTTTAACGAATCCAATTCGTAACGGAGACAAAGCAATAACATACATTGTGGTGCAAATCATAAAGCAAACCATCTGTCGATGTCGTTGACATCGTTTAACGCATCTTAGAAAACTAATGAAACAACTTCATATCGTTTAAATTGAAGTCCATAATCCAAATGGACTGGCAACATTTTAATGAGACAGTACAAACATTACTTAACGTTGTAGCGTTATCATCCATGACCTACTATAAGTACGGAACTGTTTTCCCAAACACTTCAATTTATTAGGGTATTACTTAAGACTTGTCAATCAAGTAGGGACAATTAACTCCCACTCTTACAGGAAATGACCATACGTGGACAATTACTATTCACGTAATACTAATGTAGGCTTATTTTATTAACCAAGTCATAGTAGCCTACATAAAGAAAAACATGCGGTATTTGTGTGCCGTTTTGTGAAATCACTCTGAACTCAATTTTATTTTGTATATGAACTATCTTTGGCAGATTCAAGGTGGCATTAGAACTATGGGTAAATAAAAATACAACTGGCGTTGTATACTGTATCGTTTCGAATCTGGTTGCCACCAAACCGAAAATTTGGTACTATCAATGGTTATCACGCGAACGACAGACACTATGCTTCTGCAGGAAAAATATTGGCGGATACAGCCTGTACTGAAAGGAAAAAGTGGGAATCAATTACCGTTTGTATTGTCTTTCTGCAAAATGTCATATTTATATTGCACTATTCCCTACAACTGTTCTTGTTGCTACCACATTTGGGCTTATTTCATTTCTTTACATTTCCACAATTTCCGATGGCACATGGCGTGCGTTTGGCCTTCAAATGGCACATGAGGGGATGAACAATTGTTAAGCAGATTAAATACACCCAAGGAAACCAAGTCAGTGATTGATGCGTTTTGAAGCGCTTTGAAGCGCTTTATTTTGGTTCTTAAGATATATTATCTGCACCGGTTATTACAAGACCTCGGTTAAGTGCTCCTTGACTATCTAGGCTACTGACGTTTTAGAATAACGGCTAATTCCCTCCGGAGATATAACAAAAATCTTCACTATTGGATTTAATATGAAAATAGTAAAAGGTCAGCTTCAGTGAATAGGTGACCAACGATAGTCTAGTAGATAATACGGATGACATCATCTCCCCTTGAGCAGAAGTTACGTCGAAAAATCACATGGACACGTTTTAAGTGTAGAACACAACATGTAAGGTAACTTTTGTGCTTGTTTCTAGAAATAATCCTGAATAATAAAACACTGTATAACATGGCGTAGTTAGGAGACCATACATGATATATACCGACATCTGGGAAACGTGAAGTATATATGCTACATATATCAAAATGGAAATACGTGATGAACTTTTAATATGTGATGCAATTTTATGTAATAATTATGAAGTATTCAAAAAATACTAGAATTATGTAGCCTATTTTAAAACAAGTTGAATATTGCGTTTACTAAACGAAAAATGTAAAATTGATGAAGTTGATACAACATGTAATTTCAATACTTACATTAATTTTCTTATCGATAAAGATATATATCATTAACTAAAACAATTAGTTTGGGCGTATTTACATTCGTAGTTTCCAAAAGGTTAAGATACCTATATAGAGCTCAAATGCTGATAAAAAAAACACTACCCGTTTTGTATGATAATCTCGTCATTGATGTGTAAATATTCATAATTTTCATTAAGTAAACGCTTTACCTTGCGGTCAAATTGACTTAATAATCGACAGGAAATTGTCTGCTTGGCGTTCCTTATATTTGTACTGTAAACCTCAATATATAGTTATTGTAGGTACGTATAGAACACCGTCTGACGTTGGCATAGTAATGCATAATCTCATCATGATGGCTTAATTGTTAAACTATTTGGCGATGTTCATGCTTACATTATCGCACTGTAGTGTACCACTCTTATGGCTTTTAGTTTTATATTTTATGAAAAAAGAATACTGTTGATGTGGATATGACGATCCTCTCCCATCTACCCCTAATAGTGATTAATGTAATATATTGTATCAGTGTAACATTTTTACAACAAATCTCCGCACATACTATAAATTGCAGTCTCAGACGTATTTCCCAGATCTTTCAACTTCCAGTAGTTGAAAGCTATGTTTTGTTTTATAAGGTCATTGTGTCTCGATTCATCACGCGTAACCTAAACCAAGACAATCATGATTACAGTACAACCATTAAATCAAAGCCATAACCAATATAAAACTAAACCTTGTATAGAAATTTATTCTGTTCAGTAATGAACGTCTGAGGCATACTAGTGAACACTGTATTGTGAAGCCGTAGCTACCAATTTCTGTTGAGGGGCAAAGCAACTCGGAACTGCTATGTAAAGCAATTTAAGATGTGCATATTTCAGTTTCTTAAGCGATGAGGCAATTTTACTTTTGTAGGATTTGATGACTCTGTCCTTTGCCTCCTACCGTTAGCCACCATTGCATTTCACAAGACCATTACCATATATAGGTCCGAACCCTTAGTACCGTACTCCCTGGTAAACTCTTAGGAAGTTTACAGATATTATGGGTCGGTAAATTCACAGATAGTGGTCGGTGATTTACATACCCATACTCGTATAAATTCCATATATGGGGTGTGTATTGACAGTTATCTTCTGGGCATTATCACAATGATCTGTGATAGATAACGATGTAAGAAAAATATATCTATAACTTTTGTATCAATTGTAATTATTAAATAATTTCGTTTCGTATAACGTACTAATAACATTTTATTGTAGCTGGCAACACATATTATCCTTAATATTTAAATATATTAAATAGCCGGAACTGGATTGCCATACAGACATTAAATACCATTGAAACTTTGAAGCAAACTGACATTAATTATACGTTCAGGAAGCACTTTTTACACGAGACAAAAGGAATCCATCTCTTGAAAATATACATGATTTATTGGGCAAATCATAAAACCATTGTCCCATGCAAAAGTCATTAAGATGTGCCACACACACATGAGAAATGTGTATAACGACTGAAACTTTGAGCAAGAACAGGCTGACGCTTATCATGCCTTAAGATTTAAATCGCATTGGGAATATATTTTGATTTGATGGTATAGACTATCAATTAATGTATACTAAATGTAACATATAATATAAACAATATCAATAATTAGTGCACAATCACGCTCAAAGAAATATGAAGTTTGCATACGCCTTCAATATGAAATTATTACTTTATTTTAAACAATTAATAATTGCATCGACCACGTTTACAAAAATATATACACTTTTAATAATTTAAATTTTCCTGTATTTGAATAAGTTCCAAATGTTATTGTGTATATGCAATTCATGAAGAAAACGTGATTTATAAACAAAATGTAATGATTTATTCCTACTGAACGCGGTACATATAATGCCTAAATTTTAAATTCAGATATTGGCGGCTATGAACATCCAACTTAATGTTTGAAACCAGGGACCAATGATTATAATCGGGGTGTTACGTTTGTGTAGTACAACATATTACGAAGCCTGTGATGCACGAATTGCATGTTTTTGCTCGTTAATTAATAAGCAACCTACTTCGGTAACGGACCAATCCCGCAGAATCAATTTTTGAATCAAACGTATACACCGCATTGGAAGCTGGGGAGAGAGGGAACCGGAGTGAGACATATTGTTATATATATATATACCCCATTGGGTACTTCCAACAGAAGATTCATCACCTGGCTTCATGACTCAGTTGGTAGAACGTCCACAGATAGTGGATGGTCCCGAGTTCGAATCCCGGTGGAGGCAAAACGGCTGTTCACCATTCCAGATTCCCAACCTCTGCCTTTCAAAATTATATATATATATATATATATCATACAGTTGATAAAGAGGCCACGAGGCCCAGAAATATTCTGTTAATAATTATAAGTTGGAATAAATGCACACCATTTTTAGATCTGCACACCATTTTATACATATCCCGGTGGGATCAAGACTGCACTTCACCAATTCCAGATTCCTAATCTCTGACTATCCAAATTATATATATATATAATATATATGGTATGTTTACATAGGGCGTGGCGGGTGTCATGTTATATTTGGTATTGGAATTGGTTTGTGTTATACATTAGAAGCATCCTACGGTAAGTGTTATTGAACGGTAAACATACCTTTGGATGAAAACACAATACTTGTAGCGCCAACTCCAAACACTGCTTTAAACATAAATAGTTTGCAAAATTGTTCATCTGGCTGACCCTGACAATTAAACAATATGTAAAGAATATACAGGATAACATTAGTCACTAGAAAATGTAACACAAAGTACACTCCGATACTTTTGGTTGTCTAACTTTGTCATAATATGTTGAGAGAGAGCATTGTAGTTTGTTCTTTCTCTTTATTTGAAGTACTCTGAACCAAAACTTATACCTGTTAGTATGCAAGGTCTTATTTAATGGAATAATTCGAAGACATTTACACGTAACGGAAATGCCGGACGTCACCTTTTTCTAATTCGACAACATTCTAATATTTTTATGCCATTTAACTTCCATCTCTCTGAAGATTTAAATTCACGAATATCTGTCTGAGGGGCATTTCCGTCGCTATTCATCTAGCGCAAACTCTCCCTTGGCAAGCTAAGCAAAATACCTCCGAGATACGGGCAGATAAAAAGAGATTATGCCAAGTGGGCTTAATTCAATTACACTATAAACCCTCAAGCGATGTCTTAAAACCTGTTTATCCTATCATGAAATTTTCTATTGAACGCTTGGTTGGACTTTACTGACAGTGGGCGTTAAAATCTTACTACTCTGTGTTTTAACATTTGAAAGAGAAGATTCAGACGAGGATACTAATGTTAATTAATAAAGCTGACGGAATTGCTTGACAGGAATTAATGCATAGTATTCGAGAAGGAAATAATATAATAAGCTAGTAGAATAAAACAATCTTCCTATTTCGTCTAAACAGAATTCGTTATTTCCATAGGTTCAGAATTTATCAGTAAAGAAGCATTTATGTGGATTATAGTAGTTTCAACCACACTGCAATTCGGTAGGTTGGCCCGTATCGCCATCCCATTAAGAGTTTCGCCCCAAAGGAATATCCCCGTAAACTTCCATTCAGCGTTTAACATTGAGTTGTTAGGTCGCATAGTTGATATCGATTCGTTTTGGAAAGCTCTTGAAATTTCGTGAGGGGATTTGACTTTCCAATTAGTCATGCAGTGAATGCAAATGGGTAATACAGATCGCGCTAGAGGATTTTGTGGTGAACTGACGGAATACTGGTAAATCAGCTGATATATATATATATATATATATATCACGCAACCCGTCATTTAAAGACCATGGGGCAGTAAAGACATTGATGTTAGCAATAGTTCAATTACAACTACTTTAGCAAACATGGTGTTGTCTGGGGATGTACAGGTCGGAAATATCATGCTGTATTTCGTTGCTAATGGAATCAATATTTGTATTGTTACCGTAGCAAGCTATCGATGACGTCATATCCTGCCATCCCGATCACACCCATAATTCAATGAACATATAGTGATATTCTTGAGATGTAGCATCTTTGGATGCAGGTCATATCATATTTAAAGGAAATTGAATCATTGACGCATCGAGTTTAAAACAGCGCAGCATGGATTAAGATCGCACGTACGTAAAATGTTATATTAGGTTGACAATATTTGTACATTTTCAGTTTCAGTTTCTTTCAACAATAAGAAGTTTGTTGGCGTAAATTAAAACATCAAAGGATGTCAGTCCACCCACTGGATGTTCATATCGAGGAAACATAAAACGAAATTTGACCAGCGGCTCTATGCAATTCAAAATTTGAGAAAATAACTAATTGACAAAGGGAAAAATTAAAATAGATCGCATTGCATATTAGAAAGACATGATTTAAGTAACCCGATTGTTAATGACAGTTGAGCTAATTCCTGGTCTCTTTCGTTTTTTTGTTTTCAGGTAAATGAACATCCATTGTAGGGTGGGCTGATCAATAAACAACTGTGGGTATCGAGTTAACTATAGCAGCCGAAGTCTGACGATCTTTCTGGAGTTCCTCTGAGGATCTAATAAAAGCACAAACAAAATAATGGATACACCTGTATTGGAAGAAGGCAGAGCTGCCATGAACGAATGGATAGGCACGGCCAAAGCTCGCATTCGAAATCCAACAACACAGAGACGATTTGTTCTTGTTATAGTCTGTGTAGCATTACTTTTGGACAACATGCTCTACATGGTAATTGTGCCGATTATTCCTGACTATTTACGTTCCATTGGTGCATGGGAAGAAATTGAATCGACAAGTGCTCCCGGTAGTCCGAACTCAACAGCAAGCACTGCAGTAAAATACAAGAACGAAGAGATAGCTATAGGCGTTCTCTTTGCTTCTAAAGCGATTGTACAGTTAATGGTAAACCCTTTCTCTGGAACATTGATCGATAGAATTGGATACGATATCCCCATGATGATCGGTTTATCTATAATGTTTTTAGCTACAACTGTTTTTGCTTTTGGAAAAAACTACTTCCTCTTATTCGTTGCCCGAAGTTTACAGGGTGTAGGCTCGGCCTTTGCCGATACGTCTGGTTTAGCTATGATTGCAGACAGATTCCCTGAGGAGGAAGCCAGGAGTAAGGCCCTTGGTATAGCATTGGCCTTTATCTCGTTTGGAAGCCTTGTAGCGCCACCTTTTGGGGGAGTCCTTTATGAATTTGCCGGAAAGGTAGTTCCGTTTATGATATTGGCACTTATTTCATTATCTGATGGATTATTACTGCTCTTCGTTATCAAACCATACGGAGAGCGACGCTGGGAGATGCCTAAAGGTACACCGATTTACCGTCTAATCATTGACCCATACATTGCAATGACCGCCGGGGCTTTGGTTGTTGCTAATGTATCGTTGGCTTTCTTAGAACCTACTATTGCTATATGGATGGAGGATGAGATGCAAGCGGTATCTTGGCAAACTGGTATAATCTGGCTTCCAGCATTTGTACCTCACGTGATCGGCGTCATCATCACTGTCAAAATGGCCCGTATGTGGCCACATTACCAGTGGTTGTACGCTGCTATCGGTCTCATTGTGATCGGCCTAAGCACTTTCATCGTCCCTTTTTGCCAGACTTTCACCCTTCTAACGTTACCTCTATGTGGAATATGCTTTGGTGTAGCTCTCATTGATACATCACTTTTACCGACGCTGGGATACCTTGTTGATACGCGCCACGTTTCCGTCTATGGAAGCGTATATGCCATTGCTGACATATCATACTCCGTGGCCTATGCAATCGGTCCAATTTTGGCCAGCAAAATTACAGAGACTCGCGGATTTCTTTCTCTGAACATAATCATTGGAGTTGTTTCGATTGCATATGGCCCTGTCCTTATTGGACTCCGAAAGGTTTACGACGTCAAACCCAAATTACATGAAGACACGATGTTGCTGACTGAAGAACCAGCCAAAGGACTCTATAATGCGGTGAAGGACGAATTGGAGAGAGAAGGTGGCATTAATGGATACTTCGGAAATCACAACGCTTACAAACTTCACGACAACGGTGGCATACATAAGAAAAAAACAGGTCACGAAGTACTTCAGAATGAAACGTATGAAGATACATCGGGATCGAATGATAGTCTGAATCAGCATCAACCAGACGGGGTCATGCCTTCAAATAATCGTGTTAGAAGAGTTATCTCTAGGAACCCGGAAAGGAGTTCAATTTCTGAACAAGATGATTAGTGTAAATAAGACTGATTTGTAATATAAACTAACTTTGGTTTGTTAGATACATTGGCAATTCTTCCTTCGCAAATTTTAGTCCAAGGTGTATTCTTACTGCGAAATACCGTGTTCTCTATAATCTACAATTTCATTCTCTAAAATTATTATTTATTAATATAGAAAGGTGTCATTGCAACTCAGTGGTAGTCAGGTAGGAAGAGAATTTGGGTAAAGTATACAAAGGTACGTGGAATTTATCACGGGGTGTGAGAATATTGTTCATGTAATATAGTGTTATGTTTTCTTATGTTGGTTGGAACTATGATTAAAACGTGTGATCTACATATTAGTAATTGTTGTGATTACCGTGTTCCACGAAATCAAAGGTAAAAAATGATTAGTGACCATATGTTCCAGTTTGATGTTCTGTCCCCTAAAGCCGAAGATCATGGTTTTTGTTTCGCTATGTAATTGTCTAAATCGAACAATATTTTGCAAGTAAATAGAGCCGTGTTATTGCTTATTACAGATACCTGACATAGTGCTTACGCAAATATTTGCATGCTCTGTTTTAGCTGTTCATATCATGAGTAATTCGCTGTTAAATATGTCTTTATCACATTGCTGCAGGTGAAGTGGGCGTTTTTATGTAAGCTACCCAAGCAAACTTTGTGAATTATTTAATTTTCAGTGGTGGAATGATTTCCTTTTAAATTATCTTGAATCGTGTACAAAGCAATAATAAAATGCTTGTTTGAACTTTCTAATGGGAATGTTTCAATGGTAAATATTTGTCGCAAGAATTATTGTAACTGGTAGTACTCGCATAATTAAACAAAATGTATTTTATGTAATCAATTATGATTTTAAGATAGGATTGTACTCTAGCACAATGCTAAACTCACATAACAGTATCATATAATACTATTGGATGTGTAGCTAGTGTGCAAAAGAACAAAAGTGAGCTTCTGCTTAATTTTCGCCCATATTTTCTGCCATGTATTGTAATTTTGTTTTTTAGTTATGTACTGAACGAAATTCAGGAACTAGAAGTTAAGAAAGCGCATGGGAGGAATATAGCCAGATAGTTTATTTATAAAAATTATATATATATATATATATATGTGTGTATATATATAGTATGTGAGAAAGAAATTATATATTATTTATGTAGAACATTTACAAAGCAATTGTGCAAGACACTAACAATGTTAAAGGAAAACAAATATTCCATTAAGCCAGTGATTTTTTTATTTTGTTTTGTTTGTAATTTTATTACAATGTACATAGTAACACCATTGTATTTGTGCTCAGAAGCCATTTATTGACAAACCATAAAAGTGATTTTATTTATTATTTTAAGAAGTATACGTTTTGGTTTACTAATTTACTATACTGTTGCCATAGTTCATGGGTGCTTACTATACGTTATATGATCACCAAAGACCTTGTAAACATGAAACCTTATATGCATAAAAAACGTTATAATTGTTATTTTAAAAATTGTTTCGATACTGTTGAATTGAACAATTTCTCGCTTCTTGGTCAAATTCGATATGGTAACCAGAGATGTAAATCCTTCCTCGTTCATACTTGACATTTATCCAGTTGCTACCATAACAAAATATAAAAAGCCTTAATGTATTTCTAAGGAAGTACAAGTATCTTCTAAAGCGAATAAATAAAGATGGGGACGATGACTGGGGTTAAATTCAGGCGACAAAGATTGGATGGCCACTGTCAACAGCATGTTTTACTCTTTAATAAACGGTTGGGAGCGGAGAACTTTGGGGAATGGCTGTCTGATGACATAAACATGAACTAAAATATTATAAGACTTTACCCAGTTCTTGTCTCCGAATTTAATCTGGCATCAATCAGATCTGAAAACTTTGTGTAGAATAAAGTATCATAATAAATTTATATTTATTTAGTTTTATTTTTTTTATAAAGTTGTCTTTTAAATTGTTACATATTTAATTTCGCTTTTAATGTTCTAGATTATTAACATACGAAATGTCAAACTGTTACAAACATATTATAATTACATATGCATAAAATGCATATTATTTTATATGCATATCATTATTTATAGGGTAAATATAATGTTAGACTTATTTCATTAATTTACGAGTAGTATTAATCAGTTATATTCTGTTCTAAACTATTTCGCGGATCATTTTGTTCTCAGATGATTTTTCACAGATACAAATAAATGATTCAATTTATTTCGTCTTTGTTTTACTATTTTCCTGAGGTGATCAATAATCCTTAAATCAAGACTATATGGTTCAAACTCAAACTAGTTGCGCTTACACAAAAAAGTACACATACCGGTATTACTCTCAGGTTTGAAAGTCAGTTGATAGGTCAAGAGAATTCTTTTCAATCGAAAAAGTGAAATTTAATACAGTTTTAGATATATGCAACTAAAACATGAGTTGAGCTTTAGTCCAGTTGCCATCTATTGTACTTTATTGTAGATTCATCCGTTTGTATAATGTTACATTAGCGTTGTTATATATGATGTAGTAGTGATGTCGATGTAGTGATGTCGAATGTTAGCGTTGTCGCTAGAAAACATTTGTTAGTGGTGTAACCAAAACTGTTCATGAGAGGAGAAGTGGAATGTAAGGTGTAGTAGCAGTTTTCAGTATACCACTATGCAAGGGAGTTCTATGCTATAGGCATTTCTTTCATTCTCGATCAGTATTTTCCTATATTTATATTTGCGGCCCCTTTTAGACTGGTGTGGCCAGGTTTGTACAAATAAGTGTACAATTATTATAGCGATCATCATATTCGGTTGAATACTTTATTATCAACATATTTGCTCTCACAAAATTTACTCTGCACCAGCTATGAACCATACATTAGCTTCGTGTTTAATATTGGGCGTGGATTACAAGTCATATGACAAACTGGTTCAAGGTATATTGATGTCGGACCGACATCAGAGTTTAACTATAATATTTTCCTAAACGTGTCCTATCCCCTGAACTGTACATAAAGCACTTTGAGTACTGTAATGACCATTTCTAAACTGTAACATTGCTGTAGTGCGGTATGCCTCCACTGGTTTACGCAATTCTGCAAAAAGGTGACACCACTTTGCAGGTAGGTAACCTCAAAATGCAATTTCCGCCAAAAGGAAACAAAGCACATCTCTCCTATTTTACCCCCATGTGGCACCCAGTAATAACGTTTATCTACGCTACTGATGTATGCACTATCGTCTGTAGCAACATGGTTATGTGACCAAAATATTTCAACTGTGGTATATGTGCCCAGCATTAGTATATATCGATTCTGGTGATTATATGGGTCATAAAACATCCTTGCTGAAAGTAAGAATTAGAAGTTAGTTCTGATTAACCCGTCATATACCGAGCAGAATCGAGGGCGTAAAACCGGAGCATCCGTAGGCTCCTCGCCCTATTGTTCACGACCAATAGACTTCCTCCTCTCCTCCCTGCTGTGGCCAATGTTTATGTTGGCTACTCACGGTGTCGACGTCTCCGTGCAACTGTGAAGACGTATGTGCATTCGGCTCGTTGTAGGGGGCTGTGGGTAAACCGGATCGACGGTCTGTTTGATAATAGCATCCGTAGGCTCCTCGCCATATTGTTCACGAACAATAAACTTCCTCCTCTCTTCCCTGCTGTGGCCAATGTTTCAGTTCGCTACTCACAGTGTCGACGTCTCCGTGCAACTGTGAAGACGTAGGTGCATTCGGCTCGTTGTAGGGGGCTGGGCGTAAAACCGGGTCGACGGTCTGTTTGATAATAGCATCCGTAGGGTCCTCGCCCTATTGTTCACGAACAATAAACTTCCTCCTCTCCTCCCTGCTGTGGCCAATGTTTCAGTTCGCTACTCACAGTATCGACGACTCCGTGCAACTGTGAAGACGTATGTGCAT
>JAODAF010043217.1:0-11703 GCA_027574765.1 Molpadia intermedia
ATTTTTTAGCGGTATTTTTTTTTTTTTTTTTTTTTTTTTTTTTTTTTTTTTGGGGGGGGGGGGGCTTAAACCAGAATATGCAGTATTGCATGGTTCCTTGTTGCATTTTAATTAATTTTATCAAATATAGCCAAAACATGGTTCATGTTCAATTGCAAAGATAAATGACTATTTTTGTTTTACAGTGCATACAAGAGACTTCTTAGCAGTATCCCATTTTAAAAGTACCATAACAGGCTTCATTTAATTGTATGGTAACCCAAAGTATGAATAAATTCTGACTATACACAAAGGATGACAAACATTCAACATCCTCATTGTTGAATTATCATTTTACAAACTTCATACTTCATGGTACATGAGCACCAAACACAATAGGGTTCATTTCTGACTATGGTGCATCCATACACTATATATGGCAAACATCCATCATTCCCTTATTGAGTTATCGTGTATACAAAATGTTCATTGATATTGTGTTTTAGCCCCACCCCATCATAAATATGCATGATATCAAATTTAACACACATCATCACATACCCGCTACCAATGAACAACTTCACACCAACTTTGAACAAATTGTGAAATTCAGTTGCCAAGTTATTGGCATTTGAAGATTTTGACCTCATAACCTTAAAAATATTCATGACATGAGCACCAAAAAACAATAGGGTTCATCTACTCACTATGATGCACCCACACAACAAGTATGACAAACATCATTCCCTTATTGAGTTATCATGTATACAAGTTGAATATATAGGATCCTTTTGCTTTCAGCAAGGAATCAAAAAAAAACATTAAAGGTAAAATGTCCTTTGATGAAGATTGTCATGCAGGTTTGAATGCTTAAACTTCATTAGCTCACCTTGGAGACAGAAGAAGAGACATTTGCTCCAGCATGGCTTCTGTATCATCTTCATCCCAGGTACTATCTGGGGATGACCCAGTAGAGCCACCCTGGACAGCAGCAGCTGACTCCTACCAAAGAAATATCAACACCAAGGAATCATAAAAGCAAGATATTTTCCTAACTGTTAAACCCAATCTGAATAGCATGTTCATCAAAATTAAAATATTGGAACCATTATTCATAGCAGGTGGTCTGGCTTGTTTAATCATTTGAATGTTTTATGATAGATAACCACAATCTACAATGTTTACCAAATTTTAGGATCCAACCCTCCATATCACTTTCGCCCTTTCAATTTTGGAATGAAAACAATGAGTTACCTATTACTGATCCAATTGATTTTCATAGTTTTCTTGACTTCATATCCAATGTTTGATATCTAAAAATATTTACTCAATGGAAACACAATATTGGTCATATATCCCTAGACAACATTACTCTGTGAGTGGTAAACCCATGGCAAGCACAGCTAACTACAATTCCGGACATCCCCACCTCTACCCCTTCCATGTGTTGGAAATTATCACTGACCAGATTTTCCTATTACTGGCCCAACTTGGAATAGGAGGATGGGATTCACTAATTTAACTTCAGGCAATCACTGTTGCAATTAGTACCACAGATCTGCATTTTCTATTACCCTTTCAACATTGAATAGGGCGATGGGATTGACTAATTTAAATTTTACGTTGTAATTGTAAGTATTATCATGCTAAAACAAATAATGAATTAAGAGAAGACTAGTCACCATGCCAACATAACATAGGTATCTACTTACAGCTCTATCATGCTGGTAAACACGAGCCATATGGTGCTTGTCATTCTATAAAAAATAAATAACAAAGCTGCATGCACAATACAATCACTAACCACTTAGTTAATCATTACAAAACATGAAGCATTCTATTGCCTAGCAACAACTAACCATGTCATCAGGGGTGTTAAATAATGATTTTATGTATCAGGTTTACAACTGTATTATATTGTAATTTATTGACAAAGTTAATAATTGTTCATTGCCATTCTGCCTAGCAACAATATTCTTGCTAGTGATGTGAAGCTATGATACCATGGGTCACATGACATACTTTCAACAGACAGAAAACATGCATTTTCTTTTAACATTGGTATATGTCATTCATTAAAATTTAATATAAATTCCCAATTGTGGGGAACTAGGTCAGGGTTGTAAAACAATGTGTAATGTGTCATATGGCATAAAATTCATATCATATGGAACATGCATGTTTGTCTGTCATCAATGCTTATTTACAAACTAAATAAGAGGTAATTTTGAAAGTCAACTGACTAACATAGGGTACAGAGAAAGTTTATAAGCTTTACAAAAGCTAAACCAAACCAGACACCTTTTTTTGCAATGAAAGAAATAAAAGAGAGAGTGAAGGTGAATCATGCGTATTTAGGTAGCATGGATCTACTTACAGTTCTCTTAGCTCTCAGCAAGGCAGCCTGCGCTGGATGGTTGAAGCGAAACATGTTAGATTTGCCAAGCAAAATCACTGCACCTAGAGAAAGAAGAAATTACACCAAGGAAGGTATTAACCTACGCTATAGTGCCTGACAAATGGTGTCTTTGTAGCATAGGTACACCACATCATGTTTAGTTATAATTAGTTAGGCACAAGCTAGGGATATGGGGTTTTCACAGATCAATCATCTGTATTTTCCAAGCTGTCTGCAACTTGTTCTTAGAATACCAATAAAATTTCAAAAAAATTCAAAAATTAGTTATATTCATTCAAATTTTGTATTGCTTTCTCATTGGTAACTGCTTGCTTTTAATGTTTAACTTACTGAAAACATAATACAATTATCCAAATTAATCTTATTTGCATGACTTCCACCAGAAAGGGAATGAATCATACTTGATATCTGATAATGAGCAGTCTAGGCACTCAATAAATGACACTGCTTGGAATATTTCATTTTAAGTAGTACCTTGTTTGATTTGTACAGGTTCGTTTATGTCCACACCATTGACAGAACAAAGAGCATCTCCCATTGGGTAGAGGGTAACTACATCATTTTCATTCACTATCACTGCATGTTCCTTCTCTACATCAGCTGTCCCGTTCAATACTGTAGAATAAATATTTGTAAGGATGTTACATGAAGTCTGCCAAAACATTAACATCAAGATATGTTGAAAGTGAAAAGATATGTGTATCTAAGGCAGTCTTCTATGATACACCTATGATATCATTCCAACTAATTGTTGAGTTACTTTGTTTATTGAGAAAACATTTGATTTCATTTGAACATATGGAGATAATAAAACAAACTGTGTCAATGTACAGCCATTTTAAATATTTTACATTAAGCCCAGTCTACTGATTAATATCTTGATGTATTGTATTGATCCAACCATGTTAAGGATGTGCTTACAAGATATTTATTATTCAGTATACCAATATCAATAAGTCACATCTACACATCATAGTGTATCTATTTAATCAAGTATGATTTTGATCCAACATTGTTTAGACTGTCCTCATCTATTATAATTACAAAATTCAGCACTGTCCACGCACATTGCCAGACTCTGCAAGTTTTTTGGGGGGTCAAGTCCAGCTTTGTTTGGGGGGACACAGCCAAATATTTTGAATGGCTTATACTTCTGTTTACACTATTGTTACATACATGCCTCAAATTTTTGGGGACATGTTCTTCCCCCTGCCCCTGGCTATGTCCTTGTCATTGTCCACTCATATATTATTCAGCTTAACTTTTTAACACATACACCATCACAAGTACCATCACCGAACATAATCGCAAATACCACAGGGAAAGTAACTGACATTTTAAGGATATTGCATTAAGCTGTGATTGTCCTTTAACATTGGCAAGCCTAGCTCCAGTAACAATAGGGACACATATCACATATACATGAATGTCAAGACTAAGGTATGTATTTCTACATATTCATCATAGGAACCAAACATGGTGTAACATACCAATATCTTGAGTTGTACTAGCATCCTCCTTCCCAATCCTTGTACATCCATCCTGCAGTAAGAGAAGATTTGTATAGCACTAAATACAACTCCAATGGAACAACCACCAAAAGCAATAGAAATCTTAAACATTAAGGTAATTCTCAAAAGCTTGATTACAAAGAAACTTTGTTAACTGTGGCTTAAAGGTAATAACATAGGTGGGTTTTCTAATGTATACAGGGAGCATACCCTCCAATAAACTGCACCAAAATTGTTAATAGAGTAATCACCATAGTAACGCAGACGAGGTGGAACAATAAGACGACTAACTTTGAACTACAAAGACATGTTGTATGTTGTTAGGGATTTAGAGGCTTGTGTACACATGGTGGAAAACCTGTAGAAGGGCTCGAAAAATATTATGGCACTTCAAATACTCTCTAAATATATGATCAACCTTATTATTTCAGTCAAAACCATGTCAAACACCGTGTCTCGGACAATCTTCAATACCTTATGATACCCAAGCTTACTTTAAACCATAAGATAAGGTCCTACGTATACCTACCAGTAGATGATATAATATGATGCCAGTACTGAGATCATCAGTAAGACCTATCAGATGAGGTCGGTCAGACTCCACCACCACCCCTACACTCTCCCGTCTGATCCCTACATTGCAATCCTAAAAAGAAACAATATATCATGAGTTGAAGGGAAAGTTCAATGCAAGGATCAATAGTAAGTGACACTGGAATTGGACATTTAAAAAATATGTGGAATTTGAATATGAATTGGACCTTTAAAAGTGAAACAAATTGATCAACATCATTCAGTTCTACTGTTGTTATATATTTCTTATTAAAAAAACAATATTACTGACAAAATCACTAATTGTTTCTATTGTCCACATTACGCCACTCTCTTTCAAATCATAGTCTCATAACTGAAGCCGGTAAATGGAATATGTGGCACCTGGAGCCCAACAAAAATATACAACATATCTTTTGTGCTAAGTAGCTTGTTAGCAACAGGCAATATTATAAGTAAAATAGAAATTTGGAAATTGAGGGTTGGATTGGAATCAGCTGTAGACTTAGAATGTATCATTGTTTTTTATTTAGGCAGTAGGTGGCCGGTTAATTCCATTAGAGCCTACATGTTCCAGTTTCTTGGTGTATTAAGACTAACCCTCACACATACCCGATCATCAGTCAATTGTCATGGCAACCTGTCCATCAAAATTTGGCACGATACTAGTTGTTATATGAAGTGTATGGTGGTACTTGCATTCTCCAATTATGTGATCAGAGAAACTTGGTGGATTACATGAATGTGAACCTACCTGCATAATTTGAGCTACGTCTTTCCACTTGTGTACCCAGGCATCCGTAAGCTGATCTACTCGAACCTCATTCTCCTGCAGCATTTGATTAATGGAATGATCTTGAAACAAGGATGCTGAAGAACTCCCCTAAACAAAAAAATAAATATTTGATGACAAAGCGACTACTACATAACTTCAAATTCTGGTAATCAAACGAATACCAGAGCAGGACTTGAGAGTAATGATATGCCACAACCCGTGTCCACCGATGGAGGACAATCAGGACACATGGCCCAGTGGTCTACATGGTTAAACTGGAGTACCTGCAACACATGAGACTGTCCTGGATGCAAGAATAGTAACCATAAGTTCTGAAATAAGCAGACTTCCTTCCATAATACACTGCACAATATTACCTTTGTTATCAAATGCATACATTATAACAATCCAAGCACACATTAACATACTGATTTTACTGGTGAAAATTAAATATTTGACCAAAGATAGATTATGCAGTCATATTTATCATAGGGATATTTATAAATCACTGCTGCATTTGTTAAATTTTCAAGGCTGGTTAGTTGTCCTGTCCAACCATGAATGGCCATCAGGTAATAACAACATTCCCTAGTTAAACCTGTTCATCAATTACCCACTTTAGCCTTCTGTGATATCCTCCAATCATAATATCAAGTTTCCATATCCTTGGAGACAATTTCAAACCTCATCCAATAATTATGAAGGTGACCACAGGCCAATGATATCTGTCTTGAAGAGTGAAAACTGCGTTTAACACAATTTAAAGCAATCTTCCAATTACAGATGTCAGAGATTCAACAAACTAGTTACAGATACAACAGAATATCAAATCATCAATGATTTTCTAAATGAAATCTCAAATTGTTCTCATATTTTCTAGCTCTGTTTTCTATAAATTATAAACCTGCAATATGTGTAAACATCACATTTATGTTTCCTCCTATCAGACAAAGTGTAAAGATATGATTTAAGACACTAAAAATAAATAATTGGTGGAAAGAACTTCTGATAAAACTTTCACTAAGATAATGATCAAAACCACAGCACTTTTGTACATGCTTTCACTTACATATGATATCCTACAAAAGCATCTATATAAGTACTATGCCTACTAATCATCGCAAAAGGTGATTCAGATATATATAATAATCGAAACGTAATCCAACACAAAATGAGAATAGGAGCTTATCTCCAAAGGCTCAAAATGCTGCTTGTAACACTTTTAATAATGAAGACTTTATCTTCATTTAACAAATTTAACCTACACAAACCTTGACTGGTTACACCCAAACATTATCATTAACATAATTCTTGGGGTTTAAGTCCACAGAATTGATCAAACAACAGCAGAGTTGATTATGCTTATATTATTTTTATTAAATTGTTAATATTTTAGGAGAGAGGAAAAACAAACAACATACCAAGATTTATGAAAGTTTTGGTTGCTAAGCAATCTATTAAAAGTAATAAATTTTAAGTATCTTGTGTTATATTCTTGGCAGTTCTTGTCTCTGGACATGATGAGCTCTACAAATGTTGAAGTACCATTACAAATACATACATGTACATGAGCTATAATATAGGTTCTAGTGACAGATGTTGTGGATTCTATGTCACAGAAATTATCACCAACTTGTTCACTCTATTTAAAGAAGGCATGCCAATGTTGTCAGCCTATACTAAAGATTGTTTGAAATAGATCATCAATTTAAATAATATGAAACATGCTGGATGGATGGTAATAAGGTACCATGGAAAAATGTGTCAAATATGTATATCTACTGGTGTATTTGTTTACAATTCAATTTAATTTCAAATTTAAGAAATTAAATTCCCAAACGTGAAAGTCTCTTTGTGGTTCCAATAACAATTTGCCAAACTAATATATATTATTACCAAGGTTTCAAGTTAGTTTGTAATTGACAAAAATATAAAAGATACCATTTATTATTTGATTACATTCATGTTCAAATATGAACCTTTTACTGTGTCAATGTACTAACACATGCCAGCTTCGAATATTAATGTGAATGAAGTTGTTTACATAGCATCATACAATCAAGTATCACCAAACAAGTATCAATACATCAGGAGGCATCTGTCAGGTATGGAGACAATCCATCATTACTGAGCTATTGTATTTACAAACTTATTTCTTGGAAAAATGTTAGCCAGGGCCATTCATACATATTCATGAAATTAAAAATGTGCATAACCTTATCATGTATCTAGAATCACCATACCAAGTACATGAATATTCATATTTGGATAATATAAACTAAGTGTGAACGTTGAACAGTTATTGATGTTTATGAGACATTTGCCAAAAATAATAGGGCAAATCTACATATCACTTGCAGGCATCTACTTGTCAAATATGCAGTTCATCTATCATCTTGTTGAGATATCATGTTTACAAGCTATTTATGTGGTAAATGTTTCAGCCCCAACCACTCATGCATAGTAATGAGATGGACAACTTTCAGGTAATCAACTCTTTATTGATGTTTTAATTATTTTACATCTATCTACATTATGGGGAATCAACCTGTCATTGATCCATATCTACAAGCCTGCCATCACAACACACATATAGATACATACACATGTCACCATGACTGCATATGTTGTTGATCCTTCGGCACCAGAATTAACTAGGTAAATTAATGTTGCTATTGCCATATATTTGAGTGAATATATATTTAATACTGATCTTTCCCAATGTGTTTGCAAAATGCACATAGATGCATTAAGAACTCCATCAGGAATTTGTAAAGTTGTTACTTTTTATATTTGGTATTTGTCTGATGCAATTGGCTAACTCTCTTCTGTTTCCTCAAACAATCCCAAACATTATCAAGTTGTTCAGGAAGTAAATATAAAGTTAAAATCAAAATTGATTAAATAATGACTTACCATACTAGCACTACTAAGTAAGTTCTTCAACCTCAGTATCTCTCCTCTCAATTCTCGTATCAGTTTTGCATGGGGATCCTGCACACACAAGATAAAATGCTATTAAAATGTCTTGAAAGTTTGCAGTAAAGATCTATAGGACCTAAAATAGGTCCTTTGCAGATTTAACATTGAAGCTACATTGAAGCTGAAATTGTGTTGATATTTTCATTTACATCCCCAGTAAGAACCCTAGAGTATAGTGCATCAATTTACTAGGATCAATCCCTACTGCCACTGGCTAATTATTGAGTCTATTTTCTACTGTGGCTAGCTAATTCTAAGCAAGGTATTATGGCTTATATCTGAGGAAAAACAACTCATATTTACTGATACTTAATTATCACATCATGTAAAGTTGACATCAAAATCACTTCAGAGGGTTTCGCTGAATGCCATTATTAAGCAAACACCATAAAATGACAACTCACTATATGCAGGCAGTTCATTTTAAATTGGGCTCAACCGATAATCGGATCATACTTCGGAGTGGGGCGATGTTTGCCAGTTGCAACTATCAGCAAAACACAATAATTGGATTCACCAATGTTTGCTGATGTTTTTAAATCACAAAACTTCGGCTCTGTGACCTAATCACGCTATTAAAGAAGCAGCACACTAAGAAGCAGCATGACACTTGCAAATAAACACAATGTCATTATTTATTCCAAGGTATGATGCACGTACAGGGTATTTAGTTCTGCAATGTTGTGCAAAACTCTATAGCATGATAAAAGATATCAGAAAATGTAAAATCCTAGAATGGTCTAAGTGTGCAACGTTCAATTGAACACCTGTGCAAATGAAAACAAATTGATGAAGAAAATGTCGGATCTGAAAACCATATCGGGTGACCCCAAATTATAAACAAAATAAATCAAAAGTATCCATGAAATTAGTCAAACCCAATATTCCACTACAAAGAAATCCAGTATCTTATCAGTTACTAAATATGAAATAAAATGAAGCCTCAGCCTTGTACCCCATGCATGAGGTGCAAAAGCCTTTTAAATGTTATATATATAATTTATCCTCATATTATTAGGCTGTGGAATTGTTTAAATATTATTTTAGTTAAAAGTAGCTCAATACATTCTATGCTGCAACTACTTTGTAAATAGCAGTGAAGATGACAAACAGTATATGTGCAACTAAGCAGCTACTTTTTTCTGTGTGTCAGGCATAGGTATCAGGCATAGGAACCAGGGGAGACAAGGGGGCAGGGATAAAAAGTTAATTGTTTTTACATATTAATTATAAAGTGTTGAATTATTATAAAGGACATACCTCCTTCTGCACTCATTACATGTGCCTTCACCTGCCCACCAGAACCGAAAAGATTTATGTCATAATCACCCCTCCCAAGTTAAGTTCAGATTAGCAGTTTTAATACCAACAGAGATTTTGTTTTATGCAGGCAGACACTGTCAGATAATAGTGGGCAAATGTAAGCCATAGACCCCCCCCCCCGCAATCAAGTATTCTGTTCTATTTATGTAATGATAAAAATATTGTTTAGTATCAAGTTGGTCCCCAGCATATTCAGTCTGCCCCTTTCCAAATTCAGCGTTCTGAGGTGGCTAGTGCAGTGAAATAGCATTCCCGCAATATAAAACATTTTAAGTACAAAATTAGAAAACTTAATATTCAAAGCAATTCAATACTTTTTTTCAATTAAGTGTAATTGATATATAGGAAACAAAATTTACTTCAAAACCCCACCCATGCACAAGCTATTCTTAATGGCTACTGTGAGGAAAACCATGCTATGATTATCAGCTAAAGCATATCATTAGCTTTACCTCAAACTAGGCCATCCATTTAAGGTTCACAAGATATGTCAAGAAAAAGAGTGTTACAATATTTAATGAAAACATGATTAATGGCACCTCCCATTATACAAGCTGTTAATACATACTGCACCTTACCTAAGGCTCCCCCCCCCCAAAAAAAAGAAGAAATAAATAAAAAAATATATAAAAAAATGGATGTTTTATAGGCTTAACATAAATGCTTAATTGCAAAATCAACATCTTCATTGGTAGAGGTATATAGATCAAATACTACAGGCCTGTATAAAATATACTATGTCAAACCTAACAGGCATGATAAACATTTGTCAATATCACAGGTTATATCAGACCCATGCTTTACAATTATTACAACACAAACAGAAGCTTAAATCTTCAGAAATTTTCAATGGTGTAAAAGTAATTAATTATAATAATATATTCAAATATTATAAAACATGATTATTTGAACAATAAGTACTAGAGAGGTGGTGGTTCTCAAGTCTCTTGCTGCCTTAAGGACAACATCAATCTAAAGTGAGTTCCAGAAAGGAACCTGCTCAAAAATCTAGGACGAGGTTGCAAGTGAACTTTCAATTTAGACATTTGAAGAAGATGTTTATTTGAAGACAGTATGTAAGTACTGCAGTGGCCTTGCAGTTGGCCAGTGGCCTTGCAGTGGCCTTGCAGTTGAGAAACTAGGGCATAAACTACTAGGATAAATCATTAACCTCACTAAAGACTTTAGCCTATAGTAATGTAAAACATATGGGTGTTGCCAAGAAGCTCAACTTTGACCTAGTAATAACATTGATCTAATATAATCAATGTAGCATATCCCTCTTTGAAAACAACCCTAAGAAATAACATTAAAGAGAGAATCCTCACCTCATTAATGATTGGCTGGTTGATGATGTGAGTTGCTCTCCGTGCATACCTGAGTGTGCTCATGGTTTCACTATAATGAATACTAGCTGGAGATACAGCTGCAAGAAGAAAATTTATTAAGAGTTGTAAGGATGTAACTTCCACAATATAGGTCCATAGTCCAAATTTTAAGGGTTTTCTATCACAAATGTCCTTGATAAAACAATGCTAGGCAACACAGATATTTTTACTACATTACAGCAATAGCTTACTTATGAAACCTCACTGATTAATACTAGCAAGGTTAAAGTGAACCCAGATGAAGATGTATACATATGGTATCAGTAGTGTTTACAAGATGCAATATCTGGGGCAAGATATTTACATATTTAAATTTCTATATATTAGAATTATATATGTATTTTGTATAGCCTATATCAGTCAAATAAAAATACATAAACCCTACTAGATAAAACCACTATATATTATAGTCAAGTTGGTAAATAATATATTCAAAAAAGATAAAATTGAAGGTAATGCTTAACATCAAAAAGAATTAATAAAATTCTAAATAAATCAAATCCCAGGTCCACCCTTGGTAGCTTGAGGTTAATGAGTCAAAGCAAACCATGTAAGAGAAAACATGCAAAAACACTTTAATTATATGAAATATTAATCTCTTTAATCCCAAAAGAGGTACAGAGATGTGCATGAATGTCTGCAAGATATGCCTTGAAAAAGGTACATTTATTCTATGCAGGTCTAAAACTATTAGTAGCAAGCCTTACATTAAGCGGGCAAGGACCAGGAGCCAGTCCGAGCCACTTTTGGCTCCTGGTCCTGTGGATTTTGGCA